>CAKNXH010063782.1:0-92363 GCA_932178445.1 Andricus quercusramuli
CAATCGTGTGCGAAACTATTAATGTTGCCGACGTTTCGTGAACATTGCAGTTCACTTCTTCAGGGCTTCTTCGTCGGCAACATTCATAGTTTCGCACGCGATTGAAACCCGAAAAATCTTTAAATTTCAAATTTAAATGTATTATCCTACGAAATTAATTTATAATATTCTTATCTCATTAGGCACTTGACTCTGCCTGTGGTTGATAAGGAAATGGAGTGCTTACGGGTCTTATCGAACTATACATCTGGATAGTTGAACCAGAGAGGCTGCATCGCGAGGTTTGGCTACTCTGGGGATTTGACGGATTCTGGTCAGTGGGACTTATACTAAGGAGCGGTCCTTCCAGGGGTTAATGGCAAAGCCTCCTAAAATATCAAGGGCGCGAGTTCTTATGCTCTGAAGCTACGACTTGATCGCCATGTCAAGGGCTAAATGGTACCCGGGTTAACAAATCCTTCAACATCTTGAAAAGTTTAAACGACTTTGGGATATCAGGTTGAATCCCATAGTATGTACACCCGCCCCCTGCAAGCAGGGCTCTGCATGAAGTGTTTCTAATTTCTTCAGCTCCTCGTGGGATAATTACATGAAACACTAAAAACAAAAAACAATGAGGGGCACATTCCGGGACCCTCTTCTCACCCACTGCTGTTGGTGGAAGGCTCCTCAGGGGGCACTCTGCCACGAGCGGTGGGAACTTCTGGATCCTTTGCGGCTCTGGACTACCGACCCTATCTAGGAGAACTGAATTAGCCTTTCAATGAATGAGACGAGAATCCCCATAATACAGATTAATCTGCACCATAGCAAAGGCGTCTCAGCGGTTCTAGCCAGGCGCTTGTCAGTGGTGCAGGCAGGAATTGTCCATACCCAAGAACCCTGGTTATACCAGGAAAGGATAAGCGGCTTGTCAGCATGTGGCTTCATATCTGAGGGGCCACGAGAAAAATCTCCAAGGGCATGCATAGCCGCCAAGGGTATGGTTGCAATCTTTGTGCCTGAGTTTTGCTCGAGAGATCTCACCGTTAGCAAGTTGAGACTCAGAAGCAGTAGTGGAGAAAGGCTAGAGGTGTTTATTTCCTCAGCGTATTTCTCGGCCGACGCGAGGGACCCTCGCCAACCACAGAGGTAGAGGCTCGAATTCGGCACTGTCATGGGCACAAGATTGCTCTGCTGTTGGGCTGTGATTCAAACACTTACCACATGGTGTGGGAGAGCACAAAAATCAATGACAGAGGGAGAGATTTAATTGAATACATAGCGGGCACAGAGCTGTAGATTCTGAATCGCGGTGATGCTCCCACATTCCACATTAGGAACAGGAGTGAAGTTCTGGATTTGACTCTATGTTCGAGTGTACTGAGAAGCGGAGTAGTGGGCTGAAGAGTTTCCGATGAGGAGTCTCTCTCGGATCACAAATATATCTTGTTCCGATTAGCCCTAGGAAATCCGGTGGTTTTCAACATCAGAAACCCCAGAAACACAATTTGGGACTCGTGTAAAGAGGAACTCAAAGGGAGGCTTGCGGAATTCCCCACAAGCTATGGTACCATCGATGATGTAGAGCACGCCGCGAATTTTCTGCGAAGGACTCTGACTACATCATATGAAAACAATTGCCCTACAAGCACAATTAAGTATAGGAAGGTAGCAGAATGGTCGAATACCCAACTGGAGAGACTCCGTAAAAAGACAGAAATGCTGAGGAATAGGGCAAATAGAACTGAATTGCCTTCAGATTGGGACATTTATAAGACAGCCCAGCATGAATACAATGAAAGTATGAGAAACTATAAACAGGTGGATCGGAGGGGCTTCTGCGGGGAATCGCAAGACATTCCGGAAACAGCGAGGCTCCAAAAGATCCTGGCGAAGAATCCGAAAGTTCTATTCGGGTTCAGTTGGCTCAATGATGATGAATTTGCCGAAGACGAATAAGGAACGCTGAATCACCTAATGGAAGGTCACTTCCCGGGTTTTCAGCGAATCCGAACTGACCAAGAGGAGGAAGGCTGGGGTCAAGAGGTGGAGAGGACCGACTAGAATTTCGCCGCTAAGGTCGTTGATTACAAAAAGGTGGAATGGGCCGTAGGGTCCTTCTGTCTGTTTAAATCACCAGGGGCAGATGGTATTTATGCAGCGGTTTTACAACAAGGCATAGATCTAGTCAATTCTCCTCTAGTGAAATTATTTAACGTCTGTTATCCTGAAGACGTTGGAGAAGCTGTTCGAGAGACACACTGATAATTATGTGCTCTTGGCCTATAGATTTTAAATGGACGACATGAAAAAACCCCAAATAAAATTTTTTAATAAAATCGGTTATATTCTCACAATACAAGTTTTTGTCAAATATCAAATCAAACCTAGATTTTAAAGGTAAAGAATATATTTTTCTATATACATATGTACATGCAAAACCCTCGTTTTTCTACCGTTCACAGACATTGAAAATGGCCGATTCCGCACTGTGCGCGAAAGCAATGAGCAAAATCCCCAACACCGATGACCAAAGCGCTGTCACCGGTTGCCCTGTATCTACATGGGCGCTCTGTATCCGTGGAATCTCCGTGTTTCTCGGTAGATCGGAGCTCGGCGTCCAGCCGGCCAACCGTTTTGGTTACTTCGCGAGGAGATCAAATGTCCCTAGGCGGCCACTGCTGATTCGCGAGATGCCTGTCGCAGCGCCAGTTTTCGAAGCACAATGTCGCGATTTTGCAAAACAGATACATAATTGAACAAGGCTTCACTGCGGGTTACGAAGAAAAATTCAATTTTCAGTTTAAAAATAAAATAAAATCATTCTTCCAAGATATTAAGTTTATGAGTACACAAAGTTCCATTTCATTCTACACACATTTATCTCACTAAAACGGGTGACGGACAACTTTGCACGTAGCAACTTTGCACGTGCCCAACTGTGCACGTCGATGGCCGGACGGACAACTGTGCACGTCCATCTGTGCACGTCCAAGACCACAGGAGCTCATCTGTGCACGTCGAAATTTTGACGTGTACAGTTATCGTTTGGACCACTGTACACGTGCACATATGGTACTTGGCCGACTGTGCACGTCGAAATTTAGACGTGCACAGTTGTCACTTAGACAACTGTGCACGTCGCAATTTAGACGTGCACAGATGGACTCTTGTGCACTTTACCATCCACAGATGGCACTTTCCTAACTGTGCACGCGCACAGATGTCACTTGCCCAACTGTGCACGTGCACAGATGTCCCTTGCCCAACTGTGCACGTGCACAGATTTAAGTAACACGAACTTAAGTAATTCAGAGAATTCAGCGAATCCAGGGAATGCAGGGAATTCAAGGAATTTAGAGGATTTGAATAATTCAGAGAGTTCGAAGAATTCAGAGAATTTCTGGCATTAACAGAATTTAAGGGATTCAGAGAATTCAAGGGATTCGGAGAATTCAAGGTATTCAGCAAATTGAAGGCATTTAGCGAATCCAAGAAATTCAACAAAACTCAAGGAATTCAGAGAATTGAAAGAATTCGAGAAATTCTGAGAATTCAAGGGATGCGAATAATTCAAAGGATTCAAGGAATTTAGAAAATTCAAGGTGTTTAGAGAATTCAAGGGATTCAGTGAAAGCAAGGCATTCAGCAAATTGAAGGCATTAAGCTAATTCAAAGAATTCAGCGAACTCAAGGAATTTAGAGAATTCGACGAATTCAACGAATTAAAAGAATTCAGGGAATTAAGAGAATTCAGCAAATTCAGACAATTCAGGTCATTAAGATAATTCAGGGAATTGCGAGAATTCAAGGAATTCAGAGGATTCTAGACATTCAGCAAATTTGAAGGCATTCCGCGAATTCTAGAAATTCTGCGAATTCAAGGAATTCAACGAATTCAAGAAATTCAAGGAATTCAGAGAATTCAACAAATTTAACGAATTCAAGGAATTCAGAGAAAGTAAGGCATTTAGCGAATTGGAGGCATTCAGCGAATTGAAGGAACTCAACGAACTCAAGGAATTCAGAAAATTCAAAGAATTCAACAAATTCACGGAATTCAGAGAATTAAGCAAATTTAACGAATTCAAGGAATTCACAGAATTCTTCAAATTTAACGAATTCAAGGAATCCAGAGAGTTCAAGGATTCAGAGAGTTCAAGGAATTCAGAGAATTTAAGGATTCTGAGAACTCAAGGATTCAGAGAATTCAAGGAGTTCAGAGAATTCAAGGAATTCAGAGAATTTAAGCAATTCAGAGAGTTCGGGGAATTCAGAGAATTCGAAGAAATCAGAAAATTCGAAGAACTCACAGATTTCAAGGAATTCAGAGAATTCACGGGATTCAGAGAAAGCAAGGCATTCAGCAAATTGGAGGCATTCAGGTCGAACAAAGAGAGATTTTTATATACCTTTAATAATTTGAAAAGAATAATTTCTTAAAAATAATATTTGAAATATTTTCAAAATAACGTTAATAAAGTTAATACGCTCCATTCCACCAGGATTGAATAATTTTAACTGTTAAAAATTTACTATACATAGATACAAAGAATCACCCTCGTATAAACTCTTATGTAAGGACATAAACGTGCACAGTTGGGCAAGTGACTTCTGTGCACGTGCACAGTTGGGCAAGGGACATCTGCGCACGTGAACAGTTTGAAAAGGGACATCTGTGCACGTTAATGTGCACATGAGTCCATCTGTGCACGTCTTAATTTCGACGTGTACAGTTGTCCAAGGAATATCTGTGCACGTGCACAGTTGTACAAGTGACAACTGTGCACGTCTAAATTTTGACGTGCACAGTTGTCACCTGGACAACTGTGCACGTGCACAGATGGCACGTGCACAGTTGTCCGTCTGGCCATCGACGTGCACAGTTGGGCTCGTGCATAGTTGCTACGTGCAAAGTTGACCCCATCCCCACTAAAACTATAGGTTATAATAATGAATCACTATTTTACAAAAACGTGACGATTTCCCTTCGAACAATTAAAAACTAGCGCGGTGACAGCCATCTTGCGAACCAGCAGTGGCCGCCCAGGGACATTTGATCTCCGCGCAAAATAACCAAAACGGTTGGCCGCCTGCACTTCGAGCTCTGATCAACCGAGAAACACGGAGAGTGCACGTATACATTGCGCCCATATAGATATAGGGTTAACAAAATGGTCTCCACGGTTACCAAAATATTTTAGCCACTGGTTGCCATCTAGCGTCGTAAAAGGTTACTATGCGAACATCATTTTGGGTGAGGTTGGGTTTATTTCATTGGCGACAGTTTGTTTTCGTTTATTTCCGTTCAAGTAATTCTTTGCATGATGAGATTAAAGAGTTTATTACAAGCTGAGGTGCAAACGACAAAAAAAGCACAGAAATGGATTTTGCTGACGAAGACAGCATTGCAAGTTTCGATGACCTAAAAAAAATGATATCTCGGGTTTTGCATAGTATTCTTTAAAGAAAAATAGTTCTGTGATTATTCTTCTGTAAATCTGAAAAAAATTTATCCCCCTAGGTCATTCCTTGTCCATTAATAATTGAAGGCCAGAATCGTGAAATTGTAACATTTTTAATCTAGAATCTATTATAAACGGAATTAAACAATTTCAAATCCAAATTGGAAAAACTTGTAGTTTATTCGGCTTGACATTTATTTAAAGTTATGAAAATTTGCTGATTTTTGCAAGATTTGTTGACTAAATCTATGACCTTAAATGGAATAATTGAATTTTCAACCAAAAAGATGAATTTTCAACTGAAATGATGGAATATCAGTCTGAATATGTAGTTAGATTTTCAATTTAAAAAAAAAAATAATTTTCAGTCACAGAAAAAAGAACTTTCAACAAAATAGCTCATTTTTCAACAAAATAACAAAAATGGAATAGTTAAATCTTCAGGTATAAAAATTATTTCTTCATAAAAACAAAAATTTCAACCAAAGTGATGAACTTTCAACTAAAATAAGGAATCTTTAACTGGAATAGATGAATTTTAAACCAAAAATAATTATTTCTACCAAAAAAGACGAATTGCCAACAAAATACAAGAATTTTTAAATAAAAAATATAAATTGTCGACCAAAAATTGAATAGTTAGATCATCGAGTAAAAAAATTCAAGTTCAACCAGAGAGATAAATTTTCAACTAAAATTATTCTAGCTTAAAGTGGTTCTAAGAAAATTTGTAGATATGATTAATGCGAAAAATTTCATTGAAAAAGAATGTTATTATAGCTCTTTTGCATAGCCGGTTATTTTTTACGATTCAAACAAAAACTGCGCACACTATCAAAAAGCGTTGGGTAACAAATTTTGAGATCTTTTTGAAAAGGAATAATTTTGATTTTTTAAATATTTTTTCGTACCTTGCGTCGTTTGTCCAGAAATTCATTTTTTTATTGTTAATATTATGTTTTAATAATTATGTTTTTAATAAAAAAATTACATTCTTTCAACATGCATTAAATTTAGTACCGAATAATTCTATGTTGACCCACTCACAAGAAAGTAATAAACATATTTCGAACAAATCACTCCACAGAAAAAAATTATTATGCGTACATATATATACAGTATATATATATTATACTTCAAATAAAAATATATTAGGGGCGCGCATGTCATGGTTTAATTATTAATAATTTTTCGACTCACTAATTGGATGGCAACTCCCGCAACAAGTGCTTTCATCATACCCACAACCATGAGGGCACGCGCCGGCAAACTCCACATATAAAACGAGGAAAGCCATTAGAAGGAAGGAGGCAATAATTGAAATTATCATTTTAATTTTTTTTTTGTCAAAAATAGACTGAACCTCTTCCGTTTCATTCGCGTCTTATATACCAACTCTTTTTCCCCCATTCATAAGCCAAAGCACGTCATGCTTACCACGTGGAGGGGTCTAGAAAATGGAACAAATACACATACCCAACACAAAACTGAAATAAACAAGATAAAAGGAGAACCGTACATTGAAGGCACGTGCATCCTTTTTTCAAATAAAAAAAACTTCTGTTTGCTTATTGCTTGGATTAAATTATTAAGATGTTTTTGGTTGGCTTTCTATACTTTTGAGAAAAAAAAATGAAAAAATAATCCTTACAGAATATTTAAATTTTCAAACAGAGTTTTTTTAATGGAATTTTTTGATTTGCTTCCGAAAATCTTCATTAAAATATCTTCAAGAATAAATGTGAATTGCTACCGCCACAGAAATCGAAAAAATATAGCAAAATCTATAAAGGGTACTAAAATATTTATTTGAGGTCCCCTCATTCAGCAGGAATATCTTTTTACTTATTCAATCAGTCATATTTAAGCATGGGAAAAAAATTAATTTTAGTAAAATAAATTCACTTTTTCTAACATTCGTTTTTTTTGTGTCTATCGGACTCATGCATACAACTCCAAACCACATATTCATGAAAATTATCAAACTCACGACTTCTGTAGAGATAAGGAGTTTTTGAAAAACAAGTTTTACGATTTCATAGTTTCATCAAAAAGGCTAGAAAAATGTATACATATAAAATTTATTAAACTTTCTCTCCTATCGTTAACAAATCTCACCAGAAATAAATAGCTTATTGTTAACAATAACTTATTGCATGGTTCATTAGCGATTATTTATCTAGTATATCCATTCCTGCCAAGTTTTTAGAATTTAATTTTGAAATATTTTTTCTGAATAATTTTTCCAAAACAAGGTGCCAATTAGAACTATTTTCTGGTCCATATATGTTTCCTTTATACAATAATTCAAGAAAACTTATAAAAATTTTTTCAATTCTCTAATTTCCACCAAAGTCGTGAGTTTGATAATTTTCTAAGCTGCTCTGGCGGAGCTCTGCTTATCTTTCCTAAAAAATTTAGTATAAATTTTTTTTTGTTTGTAAAGTCATTTTCTAAAAATATATTTTCTTCTTTCTTGTAAGTAGGTCAAGATAGAACTATTCGGCATTCAAATTTGTCCCATTTTGAGAGAAGATAATTTTTTAAATTAAAATTAGAATCATTATAAAACATACCTAAATATTTGTCAAAAATTTGGGAAATAACAAAATTTCAAAACATTTTTTAAATTGTCAAAATGAGTCAGAAAAATTCTAAGGTAATTTATTTAGTTTTGAGATATTTTAAAAACATTTAAGAAAAGATTGAATAACTTTAAAAAATATATAGGATTTCTGCGAAAATTACAAAAATAATAAATGATTCGCCTTTTTCTTAAAATTAAAAAAATGCTTTCGGATTGAAAGAAATTGCGTAAAATCTTTCAAATATTCCCTTCAAATGAATTTTTAAGAATAAAAACCATTTTAAATTTACCAAGGAGTTTTACGAAAAAAAATGTTATCTTGCAACCTGGAAAATCTTTAACAATTTTCAAAACTTTATTTTTGAAACTTTGAAAATATAAATTTCTTTCAAGTTCCTGAAATCCTCTCAAATTTGAAATTATTTTTAACTTTTTTTTAATCTTTGGAATATCTTGTAAAATGATTCTATTGTTTGTAAATCTAGCAAATTTAATGAATTTGCTTGAAAATCTTTCAAGCTCTTCTTCGAAAAATTTGGGAATCAATTTGAAATTCTTGAAAATCTTTTCACATATTCTATTAAAATGAAATAAATCACCCTAAATTTTCCAAAAAATCTTAAAATATATTTTTATTATTTGGAAACGTTTCAAAAATCTTAAAAAAAGCTTTTAAATTTTTCATTCGAAGTCTTCAAAAAAGAATACTCTGTTAAAAATCTTTTTAAATCTTCTTCAGTCTTCTTTTGAAATTATTTTTGAAACCGGAAAAGCATTAACATTTTTTATATGAGTTATTTTCTTGAAACGTTTTCAAAAAAAATGAATAAAATTCCCTAGACTGTAAAATTTCAGAAAAATTTAGAAATAGAAGGAACGCAATAATACGATATTGTTGGAAAACATTTGAAAAAATTAAACAACAAACCAAATTTTTCTCTGATCAAAATATTTCATAACTGCATTTTTATTAAATAAAAAATATTTGGGGCGACCAAAAAATACCGAAAAATGAAATTCACTATTGATAGATAGGAAAGGTTCAAAAATTTATGCAGTTCTTTTCTTTAATTTCCGGAAGTATATTTAGCAGACTCAGAAGTTTTGACAAGATTGAAAAATAATAATTGAAATTTAGAGATATTTCAGAAAATTTGAAATGAAATGTGGATCTTTGAAGATTTCAAAACAAAATTTTCTTAAGATCCTAGGGAAAAATTCAAATGATTTCAAAACTTCACCGAATTCAAGTGGTAAGGAATAATCTCATTTTTTAGTTTCAAGACGTGAGATGGTACAATTCGACATACTTCATTTCGAGGTTGTCTGCTTTGTGTTTACATGTTAATGTGAACTTTTTTTTCAGTAAAACAGAAGTTACAAATAACAAGTTTTTATTGCTTTATCATTTTGGAAGAAAATTGATGTAGATGTTTAAAAAAGAAACTTTGTTTAAGATTCCTAGAAACATTCAAATAATTTTTACATTGAAACATAATTCTTAGAGAATATTTACAAATCAAAAATTCTAAATATATTTTAAACTCACTCGATTATTTTCCAAATAATTAATTATTCAATTGTTATTTACTATTCAATTTTTTTAAAAATCTTCTTAAATATTCTCTTAAAATTAATTGTTCACAATGAAAAATCATTTTAAGTTTTCCGAGCAAAGTTAAGAATCCTTTTTATTCTCTCAGAATCTTTAGAGATAAATAAAAAGCTTCAAAAATTTATATTTTATTATTATATTGTTATAAAAAATTATTAGTCAATCTAAATTATATTTCTCTTTTTTTTTTAAATATTGAATTAAAAATCCATCCATTTTTGGAATCGCAAAGTTTTGAACTTGAAAAAGCGCATGTATGTTTCCTAATATTTGTCGTACCCTCTTTAACATTTCTCTGTTCGTATAGGAGAATTAATATACATATAAATTAAATTTAACATACAGTTACGTTATTTTTAATATAATAAGATTTTCCCAC
Source organism: Andricus quercusramuli (assembly GCA_932178445.1). NCBI lineage: Eukaryota > Metazoa > Arthropoda > Insecta > Hymenoptera > Cynipidae > Andricus > Andricus quercusramuli. The sequence continues at coordinate 10,029 of CAKNXH010063782.1, forward strand.
TTATCTGAAAATTAATATACACATGTATTTTAAAACTGCCATTTATGCAAATGAATTTATATTATTATTATATTTTATATACTTCATATTTATATTATTATGTCGCTGATGACGAATCCAGGGTCAAAATTGAGAAATTCAAAATGGCGGATCCAATATGGTGGACTAAAGTGCAGAAATCACGTGATTTGAATGAAAGGCAGTGCAACAAAAAAAAAACACTAAGTATTGACTTTCATTCAAATCACGTGATTTTTGCATTTTAGTTCACCATATTAGATCCGCCATATTGGATCCGCCATTTTGAATTTCTCAATTTTGACGTCGGGTTCGTTATCGCCAACCGAAAAACTGATAGCACACCAATTTTTTCTAAATCCATTGAGTTTTGTGGCAGTTATTCCAAGTGCACATATATGCGTCATTACTAGTTAACTAGTTAAAAAATAAAATCTAAAATGAAAATATGATATAAACAACATTAAATATGAATCCTTTTTGAATAATAATTCGATAAATAATCAAATACATAGAAATAAATATGCGCAAAAATGTAATGTTTAGTATTTTCCAGAAGGAAGATTTTTATTTTGGTTGAAATGTGATTCAATCCCCAGTTCAAAGGTAGATAAAGATTATTCTGTTCTTGGCAATGAAACCTGTGGGGCCGCTTATCTCTTTTGAGTAGGAAGTGTCTCGGCTCACCGAGTGGGTAGAGGCGTTGTAGATGTCAAGAAACTGTCTAACAACGGGAAGGCCTGCTCTGCGACATTGACTTTGAGATGAGACTAGTATAAATCGATAGAACGTCGAAAAATATTAGACACGTATAGCTGCTTTCTTGTAATAGGGCCCTAGTTTTTCTAAATTAATTTTTGAAAAACACGATTTTCGTGCTATACGAGTATCTACCGTGGCGCGACAGTGTGCTCCTCAGTCAACCACCTTACCGCTGTACCACTGACTGCGGTTGGGAAAATCTCGTGCGCCACGGTAGATACTCGTATAGCACGAAAATCGTGATTTTCAAAAATTCATTAAAAAAAAACTAGGGCCCAATTACAAGAAAGCCGCTATACGTTTCTAATATTTTTCGACGTTCTATCGATTTATACTAGTCTCATCTCAAAGTCAATGTCGCAGAGCAGGCCTTCCCCTTGTAAGTCACAAGCTATATAGTTGCGAGACATATTTTAACAGTAAGCGAGTTTTTGCGCTTCACAAGACCGTCTGTAAAGCGGATCTGGGGAACACGCCCTTGAATTTGTCTTCATAGGAGGCCTTAAATATTGGGGCAGAAGCTATAGAGGATTCAGAAGCGCAATGGAGACAAAAAGCCATTCACGGTGAGCACCCCAAAACGTGGAATTAAATACATTAGTGGATAGTAAGGCATCTAATATTAGGCTAAAAAAAGAGCGTACTGTTTCCAGGAACGAAGAGTTTTGTCAATGCGATTCATAACTGGGTTTTTAGAACCAGAAATGATCGAAAACACGTGTTATATCACTACGTGGTTGACCGGTGCTGATTATGTTGAGATAACAACGAATCCATCGAGCACATTATTGGTGGTTGTCGCATAATGACTTAAAGAGAATATATGCATAGACGTACTTATGTAGCGGGCATTATACATCAACAATCCAGATTCGACTGTTCTTACCTTCAACGCTCGCGGCTACCGTGTAAGGATAACAGCGGTAAAAGACAAACTCCAAACTACACGATGCTCCCAATTTTGTACCTACAACATCACTGCAGAAGATTTCAAACATTATATGAATTAACGCATAACATCCTCATTTCGTCAGTCACTTGACTCAGTCATTTGACACTCCCAACTGAATCATGGCCTTCGTCTGAGAGCACGCTCTGGGTACATAGAGAGACACCGTGCGGCTCTTAAACTTTTATATTGCTATCTTTGGTACTTCCATGGTTTTGATGTAACGCCCATCTTGCCGTACGCCCAGGGGAAACTTGAGTCTGTTGTTCAGAATGACCAGTGTAGGATCTTCTGGAATTCCTCATTCTTCACCACTCAACGTGGCAGTGCTAAAAAGCCTAATATCGTCCTGCAAGATCTGAGGATGAAGATTACTTACGTGATTGGATTCTCGGCACCAGCCAATGGTAATATTACGGCAAAGGAGAAAAACTACGTGCTAACTATTTAGCACTTCTCTTCGAGCTAAGCAGATTGTAACAAAGCTACAAAGTCTACCTTGTATTTCTCATAACCGGCTGCCCTAAAGGTACAAAAACTTCATTTTCAAGCCAACTCAATATGATTCCGGCTGGCCAGCGTCAGACACAGTCCATCGTGAACCGGATGCGAAAAGCTTCACTTCTACGATAACTCCATCTGGTCCGTCAACACTGTTTCTCATAGCAGACCGGATAGCAGATTTTTAATAAAATCGGTTATATTCTCACAATGACATTCCGCCAAATTGGATCCTTCATTTAGAATTTTGAAATTTTGTCCTCAGATTCGGAATCAGCTACCCGACCCCCGGACCCTTCCCCCTACCCCGTGAAGTAATTTGCAATATTTTCGACATTTTGAAATTGGATTCGAAATCAGCGACGCGAAAACCCCCATACAGTAATTATCAGTCATAGCAGCTCGGGTTTACAACTTTGGTCCGTCGTATTAGATCCGCCATTTTGTATTTTGATATTTTTGATTTTTATTCCAATTCGGCGACCCAAAAACCACTTTAATATAACAAATAGTCAAAATTACATTAGTGGAAATCCTTGATGCTATGAAGGCTTGGAATAGATAATTCAACTGCATTTTTTTACAAACAGGAGGTTCTGGCTGATTTAAAGCCCAAATTTGGATTCGGCATAACGAGATATATTAGAATATTTGTGTAACATATGTAATGTAATATCTGAACGCCCATGGTATCCAATAACACAACATTTTGTCAGAATATGTCAAATTAAACCTAGATTTTCAAAGTAAAAAAAATATATTTTTCCAGCTTCTCCGTACTTTTCCTCTATTCTGTAATTGTTCGTCTGTAAATCTGAGAAAAATGCATCCCCCTAGGTCATTCCGTGTCCATTGAGAATTAAAGACCAGAATCGTAAACTTGTAAAATTTTTAATGTAGAATCTTTTATAAATGCAATTAAACAACCTCAAATCGAGAAACTTTTAATTTATTCGGCTTGAAATTCATTTAAAGTTATAGAAATTCCCTGATATTTGCAAGATTTTTCTTACTAAATCTATGACCTTAAATAGAATAATCGAATTTTTAACGAAAAAGATGAATTTGCAACTAAAATGATGGAATATCCATCTGGCATATGGTATGTCGTTACATTTTCAATTTAAAAAAATTAATTTGCAGTCACAGAAAAAAACAATTCTCAACAAAATAGCTCATTTTTCAACAAACTAACTCATTTGCCAACCAAAGAGAAGCATTTTCCATTAAAATGATGATACTTTCACCAGAAAAAATAATTTTCAACGAGACAGTTTAACTTTTAAACAGATAATTAAAGTCTCCAAGAATTGAATAGTTAAATCTTTAGGCATAAAAATTAATTTTTTATAAAAATAACAATTTCATCCAAAGTGACGAACTTTCAACTAAAATAAGGAATATTCAACTGGAATAGCTGAATTTTCAACTAAGAAATATAAATTGTGAACCAAAAATTGAACAGTCAGATTATCGGGTTAAGAAATTCAAGTTTAACCAAAGAGATGATTCTTCGACTAAAATTATTCTAGCTTGAAGTGGTTCTAAGAAAATTTGTATATATGATTGATGCGAAAAATATTATTGAAAAAAAATGTCATCATAGTTTTCTTGCATAGCCGGTGTCATTTCTCGACAAATTTATTTCTTTTATTTTTAACTTTATTTTTTTAAGATTCAAACAAAAACTGCGCATTCTATCATAGAATTTTTGAATCTCAGAAAAAAGTGAACTCAAACTTTTTTTAATTGTCATAACTTTTTGAAGGTTCTTCCAAAATGTGTAACGAACTTGACCTTCAGTTTAGGACACTTAAATGGTATAGCAAAGGCCAATCCGATCCATATGCAAAAAAATCAAAAAAAAATCACATTCTTTCAACATGCATTAATTTTAGTACAGAATAATTGTATGTTGACCCACTTACAAGAAAGTAATAAACATATTTCGTACAAATCACTTCACAGAAAAAAATTATTATGCGTGCATATATATTTATATATATATATATATATATATATATATATATATATATATATTACACTTCAAATACAAATATATTAGGCGCGCGCATATTATGGTTTAATTATTAATAATTTTTTGACTCACTAAATGGATGGCAATTCTCGCAACAATTTGTTGCATCAATAAGACAATCCAGAGGGCACGAGCCAGCAAATTCCACATATAAAACGAGGAAAGCCATTAGAACGAAGGAGGCAATCATTGAAATTATCATTTTAATTGTTTTTTTTTTCAAAAATAGACTGAACCTCTTCCGTTTCAGTCGCGTCTTATATACCAACTCTTTTTCCCACATTCATAAGCCAAAGCACGTCATGCTTACCACATGGAGAGAACTAGATAATAGAACGAATGCGCGTATTACAAAATTTTCTTAAGATTCCTGAGAATATTTAAAGTGATTCTTTATTTTGAAAAATCCATTTCAATAGAATATTTCAAAATATTTTAAAACAATTGAAAATATTTCCAAACTTTCCAAAAAAGAATTTGGAATATTTCAAGGCAATTTTAGGAATAAGTATTCAAGCCAGTTGGAAAGATTCGTGGAAAAAATAATATTTAATTCAAACCAAAAATGTCGAAAACCTATTTATTTGTTAAAATCTATCAACAATTACATTCGAGCTTAAATTGAGTTTTCGGATAGTATTATCAGTTTGTTTTTCAGGTTATATGTATATATCCTTTATTTTATTTTTCGGGACTTTTTAGTCTTCAAATTTTTAGAAATCTTTTTTGAGACTGTTTCTATCTTCTCAAGTATCTTTCAAATGATTTGCATTTTTCTTCAAATTAAAAAAAATGCTTTTGGATTTTAAAAAATTGCCTAAAATCTTTTAAATATTCCCTTCAAATGAATTTTTGAGAATAAAAACCATTTAAAATTTTCCTAGGAGTTTTACGAACAAAAATTTCATCTTGCAACCTGGAAAATCTTTAAAAATCTTCAAAACTTTATTTTTGAAACTTTAAATATATAATTTTTTTAAGTTCCTGAAATTCTTTCAAATTTTAAATTATTTTTAGCTTTTTTTGTAATCTTTGGAATATCTTTTGAAATGATTTCATTGTTTGTAAATCCAGGAAATTTAAAGAAATTGCTTAAAAATCTTTCAAATTCTTCTTCGAAAAATTTGGGAATCAATTTGACATTCTTAAAAATCTTTTCAAATACTCTCTTAAAATAAAAAAAGAAATCACTTTAAACTTTACAAAAAATCTTACAACATATTTTTATTATTTGGAAAACTTTCAAAAACCTCAAAAAAGCTTATAAACTTTTCGTTCGAAATCTTCAAAAATGAATACTCTGTTAAAAGTTTTTTGAAATCATTTTCAGTCTTCTTTTGAAATTATTTTTGAAACTGAAAAAGCATTAACAATTTTCCTATGAGTCTTAAGAAAAATTTGTTATTTTCTTGAAACGTTTCTAAAAAAATGAATAAAATTCCCTACACTGTAAAATTTCAGAAAAAATTAGAAAAGAAAATTTCGCAAATTATAAAATTGACGAAATACAAAAATCTCGATTCGGAAAATTCTTAAATTTGAACATTTGCAAAAAAGGTTTTTTCAATAAACATTATTTATTTATAAGGAACGCAGTATTACGATATTGTTGAAAAACATTTTTAAAAAATTAAACATCAAACCAAATTTTTTCTCTGATCAAAATATTTCATAACTACATTTTTATTAGATAAAAAATATTCGGGACGACCAAAAAATGCCGAAAAATAAAATTCACTATTGAAAAGGGAAATATTATAAATAGAAAATTGCCGAAATTATACAATTTCCGATATAAAAAATTCTTGAATTTATAAAATTTCCGATTGATGAAATTTCTGCCATTATAAAATTCTGGAATTTGAACATGAAGAAAAAATTTTTTTTAATAGACATTATTTACTTATTAAAAATACATTCATGAAACATTTTGGCGAAAGAAACATTTTTTCAGTGTTGAATTTTTCGTGAGATTATTATTTTTTAATATTTAGTTAATAATATCAAATGTTTGGGAATTTTCCAAAACGGGATTTTCATATTTCGGCCATTTTATCATTTTGGAAATTTTCTATTTGGAAAATTTTTTTTCCGAATTTTCGCAGTGTCAGCAATTTTATTTTTCGGGATTTTTCGGAATTTTATTTTTGGGGATTTTTCAGTCGTCCCAAAATATTGGCTTGTAGTTTTTAAATATAAAAAAAAACATTACTCTATCATCAACATGTTTCATGAAAAAAAATTATTATTTTTTGAAAAAGTATGCATATGAATTAATTACGAAAGCGTGTATTTTGCATATTTGCAAAAAATTATAAAATGAGTAAAAAAATTTTTTATTTCAAAAAATAATCTGGAAGATTTTAAGGAAATTTGTTTAAATGTGGATCTTTGAAGATTTCAAAACAAAATTTAGAAGATTTTTTGAAGTTTTGGAATCGTTTTAAATATGCCCTTGGAAATTAAAAAAAAAAGCCATTTTTCCAGGAATCTAATAATAATTTTATTTTCTTTGAACACGAACTTTTCCAAAATTTCTTTGAAAATCCTGCAAAAGTGAAAAAAATTATCTTAAAATCATCCACACTCTTTTTTGAAAATTTTGGAAATCTTATGAAATATTCTTCTAAAATTAATTAATTAATTAATAGAACGTTATTGTTAGTTTTCCTAGGAATTTTGAGAAAAATTTTTCAATAATCTAAAACCTTCCAAAATGCTTAAAAAGCTTATGAATTTTGGGTTGGACGTCCTCAAGAATCTAAACTATGTTTTAAATGTTTTGAAATCTTGTCACAATTGAAATTATTTTGGAATCTTTTCCAAACTTCTAAATATATTTCAAGCTCACTCGATTATTTTCCAAATAAATAATTGTTCAGTTGTTATTTCTTATTCAATTTTTTAAAATCTTTTTAAATATTCTCTTTAAATTAATTTTTCACAATGAAATATTATTTTGCATTTTCCGAGCAAAGTTAAGAATCTTTATTTATTCCTATAAGCAATAAAGATATAGAGAGCGCGTGGATTTTGTTACGGGATATCATTGTGAATACTGCGACCGAAGTATGTGGTACGGCGGTTGTAGGAAGAAAATCTGGTGATGCATGGTGGAATGATGAAATTGAGGCAGCCCAAAAGGAAAAGAAGGAAGCGCAAAAAAACGCTGAACATGACAGGTCTTAGCGAAGAGGAGAGAAATAGGCTTAAAAATGATTAGACACAAAAAGAGAAGAGCTAAACGACTAGTCGAGGAGAGTAAAGATAAAATAAGAATAGAAGGAGAGAAGGAAATACAAAACGGATTTAAAGGAATTATGAAACTATTATTTAAACTGTTGAAGGAAAGTAAAGGTACAGAGTTTGTCAGCATGAGAAACAGCAAAGGTGAAATACTATATGATATAGACGGGATAGTAGACGCTTTAAAAGACCCTTCTAAAGAACTATTAGGAGGTAAAGATTTTGATTATGAATCCCTTTTAAATAATAATTTAATAAACAATCGAATATATCGAAATATTCCCAAAAATGTAAAGTTTATTATTTTCCAGAGAAATGATTTTTATTTTCGTTGAAATCTGATTCAATGCCAAGTTCAAAGACAGGTGAAGATTATTTTGTTCTTGGCAATGAGACCTCCAAGGTGCTTACCTTGTTGAGTAGGAAGTGTCTCGCCTCACCCACTCTTGATATATTTAAAAATTACCAAAAATCATGAATGTGTTCCAAAACAAAATTATCTTCTTCAAACATGGCATGAATTTTAATGTCAAATCTATCTTGACCCATTTACAAAAAAGTAGAAAAAATATTTTTAGAAAATCATACCCCCCCTTGCCCAAAAAAATTCTTTTAAAATATGACCGTGGAAATATCAGTCTGAATGTTAAAATTTGTTTTAAAAAAACTCTCTATCTCTACAGAAGTCGTGAGCTTGATATTTTTCAGGAATAGGTGCTCCGTAGTTGTGTGCATGGATCCGATAACATTTGACACAACAAAGCAAAAGTTAGAAAAAATAAATTTATTTTAGAAAAATTAATTTTTTTTAAATCTTTTTAGTATCTTATTTCCCTCAAGGAATTCATAAAAAAAAAATTTATATAAACTTACATTTAATAACATTTTTCGGTATGAAAAGCTCTAGACTACGGCTTTGGCTATTTATATCGAAATTTCATGCATTTCATATCAACGTCGTCAGTTAATTTTTCTTCTTACCATTACCTAATTAAAAATTATCATAATAATATTTTAAATTATATTTTATATTATATGAAGAATTACATTTTTAAACTCTATTTTCAAACATCAATGACAAATTTGTTATATTTTATGAGGAACATTTTCATAATTATTTTTAAAAAATTTTTTATTTTTGTTTCACAAAGTAGTGAAATCCTACCAAACACATCTATAATGCAAAATATTGGCCAAGAACAATTCAATGAAGTTATATATAATTGACATGAATTGGTTGCAAGTAATAAAAAAAATGTTCATACTTTTTTATATGAAAAAATGTGCACGTGTATTTAATGTACGTTTCCCCTGCTTTATCTTGTTTTTTTTCAATTTCTTGTTAGGTATGTGTATTCGTTTTATCGTCTAGTATACTGTGTGTTAAATATGATGTACTTTGGCTTGTGTATGGAGGAAAAAGAGTCGGTATATAAGCCGCGACTTAAACACAAGAGGTTCAGTCTGTTTTTCACAAAAAGCTAAAATGAATATCTCTATCATCGCATTTTTCATTGTCATGTGTGTGGCTTTCATCGAAGTAGCTGCAGCGGCAAAAGTATGCCCGGATGAGTGTAAGCGAGGTCAGGGGAAATGTTGTCATCCCTGCAACAGAGACAGTAAGTCCAGAAATTATTACTAACTAGACCATAATACACACGTGCGTCTGCGCGCACATAATAGATTATTATTCGAAGTATAATATATATATCTAGAATATATTCCTCGTTACCGGTAACGAAAAAATTGCCGGTACTGAAATTTTGAAAAGTTCAGAAAATAATTTGAATATTAATATTATTTCAAATTTTTTTACCAAAATAGAGTAAATTCACGGCATTTGAGACTCAAAACGAATCCTCTAAGTTGAAAAACGAGTTATCGGGGCATTTCCAATGTTTGAACTTCGAAAAACCGTTTTTCGAGAAAAAGCAATTTTTTCACAATCATAATTATTATTATCTTTGTATAATAGTTTCATGCTTCCCTCAAAGTAGTTTTGTCTTTTCTTCTCTTCTTCTTTTCTGATTCTCTTTTTTCTTTCTTTGACTAGTAGTTCAACTTTCCTCTTTTTGTGTCTGTAATCATTTTCATGTCTATTTCTCTCCTCATCGCTAAGACCTGTAATGTTTAATATCCCTTGTACGCTTTTTTCTTTCCTTGCCTGGCTGCCTGAATTTCATCGTTCCACCGCGCATCACCAGACTTTATTTCTACCACCGCCGTACCACACACTTCGGTCGCTGTTTTAACAATGATGTCCCGTAACATACTCTACGCGCCCTCTATAACTTCATTGCATCTAAGCGTCCCCCCAAGTTCTCCTATCCATTCGTTCGTTTATCTTCTTCTGAAAATCTATTCGCACTTCCAGTTTCTGTGAATTTTCAATCTTGATTCGCGTTTGCTTCGTTTTTACATTCTCATTCTAACGAGAAGGTATTAGTTTTATGTAAAATTTGACATTGTCGATTTTCATCAAATCTCCATGTTTTGAGACCTCCTGAGTCAGAAAATCGATTTTTACGAAGGTCTGTATGTCTGTCTGCCTGTCTGTCTGTCTGTAGTATCGAGTAGGCACGATAACTTTCAAAAGATTGATCAGATTGGATTGTGCTTTGGCACACTTTTTCATGGCCTGCAAAGAAAGAACGAGATCGTTAACCAGCTATTTCGGATGAAAATGAAAAAAGTGAGCACATTTCGAAAATTTTCGAGACCACTTTTTTAAAGATTCAAAAATCGTATGTACTGTTGTTAGTATAACGCAAAACGTGGAACAAAATATCCTAATACAATTTCAGAAGCTTGTACTTTACGGTGATTATATTTTGAAGAATGTCGGCATTGCGGAAATACGTTAAGGTGAAAAAATAAGTTTATAAATGATTCTTTTTTTTTGCAGTTGCTTTCTCCTGAAAATTATCTTTTTAGTTGTAAATTTTATAATTTTTTCGAAAATTCAAAAGTTTTATTAGAAAGTCAATCTTCTTGCTTGAAAATTCCACTATTTCGTAGAAAATTTACCTTTCGAGAAAAATTAATATTTTGGTGTTGAAAAATCAATTGAAATGTTTTTGGATAAAAATCCAACTATTTTTTTGTAAAATTTGTCTTTCTGCTTTAAAAATTCATCCGCATTAGTAGAAATTTCATCTTTCTTGGACATGAATGCAACTGTTTGGTCGAAAATTCAACAGTTTTGTTGAAAAGTCACATGAAATCTTTTTTGGATGAAAATTTGACTATTTTTTTGAAAATTTATCTTTTTCACTTAAAAATTCATCTGTCTGAGTAGGAAATTCATCTTTCTTTGATAAGAATGCAACTGTTTGATTGAAAATTCAATAAATTTGTTAAAAATTCATCCTTTTTTGTCCAAAAATCTACTGTTTTTTTTTGTTGAAAATTCAACTATTTTGTAGAAAATATACCTTTGGAGAAAAATTCACATTTTGTGTTGAAAAATCAATTTAAATATTTTTTGGATAAAAATTCACCTATAATTTTTGATATTTGGCTTTTTGATTTGAAAAATCATCTGTTTTAGTAGAAAATTAATCTTTCTTTGATGAAAATGCAACTATAATTTTTTTTTAAAGTAAATCCTTTTTGTACAAAAATTCAAGCATCTTCGTAGAAAATTTACTTCTTATTCAAACTATTTTGTTTGAAAATTTTGCTTGAACCGCTTTGCTAAGGATCCGTTTTCAACCGACCATGGAATAGTTCAAATGTGTTTAAAAAATGTACCCAAAAAAAAGAACGAATTTCTGTAAAGTAGTTAAGTTTTCAATATAATAAATTAATTTTCAACCAAAAATAGAATAGCTAAATTGTCAGTAAAACAATCAATTTTCAAACCAATAACATTGAGTTTCAATTAAAGAAGTTAAATTTTTAACCCAAATGATTATTTGTCTAGCAAAAAAGGACAAATTTTCGAAAAAATACACGTACGACAGAAAAATTGTGTGCTGAAAAATTAATTTACTTCGCAGAAAATTCTACAATTTTGTAAAAAAAGGCATTTTTTGGTTGAGAATTCTGCTATTTTAGTACATAATTTATTTCTCTGGTTAAAGGTTTAACTCTATTATTGGAAATTAGTATTTTTCATTGAAAATTAATTTTTTAATTAAAAATTGAACTATTCCATTTTCAATTGAAAATGTATCAATTGAGTATGTACTTTATTGAAAGTTAAGCTAGTGTGTAAAAATGCAGTTTTCTGGTTGGAGATTCTTTATTTTAGTTGAAAATTTAATTATTTCTTTGAAAATTCGTTTCTTGGTTTAATAATTAATTTTTGAACTGAAAATTTATCATTTTCAACCTGTTTCTACTTTTGCTACCCTTTTCCTTCGTCTCAGGTACACATCATCAGGCCGATACCCTGCTTAAAATATTAGAGTTAAAATAATTTAATTGAAAAATTAGCATTCAGAGAAAAATCCATGTAATTAAAATGCTTTAAAGAATCTTCGAATTAACGCGTCAACGGAATCGTCATCAGTTCATTTTTCGAATTTCTAACCACTCTAAAGTGCTTTTAGATATAGCCCCCCCCCCCCCAACCCCCGCATCAACATTACATGAGGCGCGGCTGACTAAATTCATTTTAAACCATTAAAATCATTTCAAATCCAAATAATTATCAGTTATCGTTAAACTTAGGAATCGTACGTCTGTAGATCTCACAGCAAGGGGTTACTCTAAGAGTCAAACGAAATCGTCCCCACCACGATTACTACCATAATAGCACGGAACGTACCTGGAACGTTTCCGAGACGTTCCAGTAATGTTACGTGCTATAAGGGTACCAAAAAAAAAATTCCATTTGATGGAATTGCGCAAGGGATCTTTTGGCCATGTCTTATTCTATATTTAAATATGTTTTATTCTGGCATTTTACGGTACTTTAAATCCAAACTTCAAAAAAACAGTCTCAAATTTCAATCTTTCTTCCAACGTTTCTTCTATGAAGATTTTTTTGTGTATTCATATATTGCATGTATGACCGAAGTAATTTGTCTTTCTCTCTTAATGAGATTAATCTTCATTTTAGAGCGTTATCAGGTTATTTCAATAAATTCCACTGCAAGCCGGATTTGAAGATAATCCTTGACAAAATACCCAATACAGATTATCACGCCAGAATAAAGAACATTTTGATAAATTAAAATAAGAATTTCAACATTGAAGCATAGTTTTCAATGATAGTTGAGAATACTGGAATTGAATAATGAAAAATATTTTTTCTTTCAGAAGAGGGAGATGGTTCTCATTGCGGCTGATGCCGGATACAAGATATTTTTGACGCGATGGAGGTGGATAGAAGATTCCTAAATTCTTCTTCATTGTTCTTCTTGTTCCTGAAAATCTTCAAAATTAACTCAAAATTCTCTTCTTAGTCAAACGCAGTGCCGTTCTCCAATGTTCATTCTGAAAATAATAAAAAGCTTTTAGAAACTTAAAATATGTCAAGCTCTAAATGTGTGCATTGCTTTCGTACTTACAAGAAAATATTTAGAATAATGTCAGCCTAATTTTTTATAGTAAATTTAATGGTATTGTGTGATTTTATTATTATTATAGATTAGCAGTTCGAACTCGAAAGTTCATTACCTCATCTACCCGAGACCGCCACACATCTCTATCCTGTGCATCTTCCATCCAGTTTAAGTAATCATGTCCTAGTTCTTTTAAATCATCCCTTACATTTTTCTCCCATCTGTTTCTCGGTCTGCCTAAGGGTCTCTTACCAATCGGTCTCCCTCTTAAAACTTGCGCCACTGTTCTTTCATTTCCCATTCTTGCTACATGCCCCGCCCATCTTAGTTTACGCGCTTTCATTACTCTATTAATATTTGCTGACCCGTAGAGAGCATGCAGCTTATCATTATGCAGTTTTCTCCATTCGCCGGTCTCTTCGTCCCTTTTTGAACCATAGATTTTTCTAAGTACTTTAGTCTCAAAAACTCTAAACCTATTCTCCTCTCCTTTCGTCGGCGCCCACGTTTCGCACCCGTACATGACGACCGGCATTATTATCGTTTTGTAAATTCTCACTTTAATGTTTTTAGATAGCGATAGCGATTTTAGTAGTGTGTTCGCTGCATAATGGCACCCATTGCCAGCGTGCAGCCGCGCGTTGATTTCCGTTTTGATCTTATTTTCGCTAGTTATAATTGACCCGAGGTATTTAAACTCGCTAACCCTTTCGAATTTCATATTTCCGGCTGTTAGATACCCGTCTTGATTACTTTGTTCAGATCTGACGACGGTCATATATTTTGTCTTCGATTCGCTAATTTCCAAGCCAATATCTTTGGCTTTTGTGATCAAGATTTCTGCATTTTTAGCTACCGTTTCTTTATCATCCCCCACTAAGTCGAGATCATCCGCATATCCAAGGATTTGTACCATCCAATTGAGGGTAGCACCGGTCGGATTCGCCTGCACTTGCCTAACCACGTATTCTAAAACTAAGTTAAAAAGGACGCACGAAAGTGCATCGCCCTGTTTCAGGCCATCGCGGATCGAGTACTCTTCAGATAAACTACCGTTTACGCGTATTCTACCCCTACTGCCGCTAAAGCAAATTTCGATAAGTCTAACCAATTTTCTTGGCACACCCAAAAACTCTAGGATCCAGTTCATTCGTGCGCGTATAATAGAGTCGTAAGCTTTTTTGAAATCGATAAATAGCTGATGCACTACTTCTTTACATTCCCATTTTTTTTCTAGCAGTTGCCTAATTGTAAACATTTGATCGCTTGTAGATCGGTTTCGGCGGAATCCACACTGGTAATTCCCAATGATTTCCTCGGCAAAAGGAGTCAGTCTACTTAGGATTACATTAGACAGGATCTTGTAGCACGAAGATACAAGTGAAATTCCCCGATGATTGTTACAGTCAGTTTTATCGCCTTTTTTAAAGATGGGAATAACTATAGAGGTATTCCATTCTTCCGGCATGCGTTCTGTTTTCCAAACTGCGCGTATTAATTTAATAATTTGTCTTGTGAGGCAAGGGCCTCCATTTTTTATCAGTTCTGACGGTAGGTCGTCGATGTCCGCGGCTTTGTTATTTTTCAAGTTCTTTATAGCCATTTTTATTTCTATATCAGCAGGATCATCAATTAATAGATCAGCAGTGTGGATTTCGCCGAGATTACCTTCAACGGGGGCTTCGCGTACATTTAATAGTTTATCGAAATAGTCTTTCCATAAATTCAGTCTCTCTGTCGCATCGGCTACTAGATTGCCATTTTCGTCCCTCATTACTTCCGTTTTACTTTGAAAGCCTTTCCTTATAAAATTGATTCCCCTGTACATCTCGCGCGGGTTATTCTGTTTATTATGCCACTACATTTTAAAAACCACTGCTGATTCATATTTATTTATAACAATTGTAAATTGTTTTGTACAATGTTCGTGTACCCGGCACTTACGCCAGCACATCTATTACAATAAATGATTGATAACAAATTGTTTTTGCTCACAAGACTGTATATTAATGGATATTTTTGACGTATTTTGTTACTAACAATAACAATTATAAACTAAATGTACAAATTATTATCCCTGTTGAATTTCATAATCATAAATAATGTTATATTTTTATTGAAAGTACATTTTTTCCGAGCACAAATGATGGTCTTAAGGCTTGTTAACGTAACTTGTTTATAAAAATTATAAAAAATAATTTTTTTCTATAATTTGCGAATAAGTGCCAGTTTTTCCACCTTTTTTTTGGTGTAAAAAGTGACTTATTTTTGTTCGATGACGTGGCGCATGCGCAGTGCCGACCTTTCCGGGCAACAGTGAAAAAAGTGGACGGACACAGTGGAAAAAGTAAATGGACGCAGTGACAAAAGCGAGGCACAGTGAAAAAAGTGAATAGAGCGCAGACTACTTCGTGTTACTCCGGGTGTGTTCGTGCTGCCTCGGGTGTGCTTGTGCATCGTGCGCAGCCAACTTCATTCTACTTTCCGACTCCGTCTCTAACCTAAAACGCCGTCAGTTTCTCCGAAAATACGGTGTTATTGTTGCATCAATCGACGAAAAATCACCTTTTTACGCAAAAAACCGGTAAACAAAAACTAGCATTTTTTATACACAATATACTATTTACGAAGATTATGAAAGAGATATTATAAAGCTTCAAATTTCGCTTGATTTTTGTCCTAAAAAATAATTAGCTGATTTCTACTGTTTTTAGGCACTTTCAATATCTTTCAAAAATCTTTTTAAAAAGTTGAAAAATAAATATATGTAATCGCCTTCAACGGACATTTTTCACTGTTCCAGAAAATGCAAAACTTCTTAACGGGAAATAAATAAAAAGAAAAACCTGAAGCAGCTAATTCTAATTTGTTACGAAAAGTCAGGCAATTTTCGATAAACTGAAGTTCAAGTTAATATTACTCTTTTTTTTTAATCCAACAATTTTGTTAAAAAGTCATTTATTTTGGTTGAGGATTCAACTACTTTATTGAAAATTCATTTTTTTGGGTTGAAGTCACCTTTTGATTTAAAACTGAAATCCTTTTGGATTGAAGTATCAACCATTACAATGTTCGTTGAGAATGATTCGACATTTTAGTGGAGAATTTTGGTTTCAAATTTGATCTATTTTGCGAAAATTATATATACATTTTTTAAATTAATTCTTTCAACTGAAAATTTAACTATTGCATGCTTAGTTGAAATTCTCTTTTCTTTAGTTGAATATTCAGTTATTCGGTTGAAAATTCAAATATAATTTAATTACATGAATTTTCCAAAGCTCACTGGAGATGCCTTAAAATCTTAGGACATCCTACAAAATTCTTTGAAACCCCTTGACATCTTTTTCTCATGCTGACAAACTCTGTACTTTTACTTTCCTTCAACAGTTTAAATAATAGTTTCATAATTCCTTTAACGCCGTCTTATATTTTCTTCTCTTCTTCTATTCTGATTTTATCTTTACTCTCCTTGACTATTCGCGTAACTTTCCTCTTTTTGTGTCTGTAGTCGTTTTTGAACCTATTTCTTTCCTCGTCTCCATGTTCAGAGTTCTGTGCGCTTCTTTATTTCTCTTTGGGCTGCCTCAACTTCATCATTCCATCATGCATCACCAGATTTTCTTCCTACAACCGCAGTACCACATACTTCGGTCGCAGTTTTAAAACTGATATCCCGTAACAAAGTTCACGCGCCCTCTATATCTTTATTGCTTATAAGCACTTCCCACGTTGCCCTATTTATGCGTTCATTTAACCTCTTTTGAAACTTCATTCGCACTTCCGGTTTCTGCAAATTTTCAATTCTTATTCGCGTTTGTTATATATAATAATTTTTCTGTCAGTTGTTGAAAAGTGAGTTGAGTGGGAACCAACTGGCAGCTTTATCTAGCACTGGTGTAACATCCCAAGTTTTTGTATATCTTGGTCGAGGGGGTTTGAGTCTGAAGATACCCTTAAAGAATCGAGTTATCATGGAATCTGAGATAGTTTTCAGTGAAATTCAAGCTATCGCTGATCTTGTCGTATTTAATGTGCCGTAAGATGCACCTTTTTTGAAACTCTCGGTCAAAAATTTTAGAATTGCGTTAGTTTCCTGACAAAAAGGATTTAATCCCTTTTTGTTACAAAAAGCCCACCAGTTTTTTAAAGCGCTGTTATATTGTTTAATGGTGGACTCCGACAGTGACGCCAACAAGATATTGCTCGTTGACTCTGGAAGATTTTTCTCTACGTAACTTTCCCTGATAGCAGCCCTACAACCAGAGTAAGAGAAGTTGCCAATGGATGTTGTCGGGTTCTGCAAAGAGACAAAAGTAGTCTTGACTTGGGTGGACAAATTAAAGGTTCGCCTATGAGCATGGATTGAAAAAGTGGGAACCAAGGCTGTGATGTCCACATAGGAACTATTACAGTTCCATAGGCCTCATCTGTTGCAATCTTCCTCAACGTTCTTAATATCATTGAGAACGGAGGGAAAGCGTAAAAAATGTTATATTTCAATGAAACTGTAAAAGCGTCGATTGCTACAGCGTTAGGATCATTTTTTCATAAGCAAAATAAATCACATTAAGAATTAAATTTAATGCAAATAGGTCTATTCCAGGTCGGGGAAAATTTTTCAAAACCTTTTGAACCGCGTAATCTGCCAATTCCCATTCAATATCGACGTTTTTAACTCTGGATTCTCTATCCGCCTCTAAATTGTCCTTTGAGGCAATATAGGATGCATAAATCCAAATTTTTCGATTTTCGCACCATTTCCACATTTTTCTGCTTAGTAAATGTAGATGAGGATATTGAATTTCCCCCATTTTATTAATGTATGCAATTGCAGTCGTGTTATCAATACGTAAGAGGATCTCACAGTCGAAAGATGGTGATGCAAAAGTTTGAAGAGCCCAAAAGGCTGCTAGAAGTTCAAGAGAATTGATATGTAACTTTTGCTCCTCTGTATTCCAAAACCCATGAGCTGTCTCACCTTTATAAAATGCACCACAGCCAGAAGTGGAAGAATCAGAAAAAATCTCTTTCTGAAAGCGAAACTGTCTTATAGGGCTTTCTGCTGAAGGTAAATTTTCCTTCCACCAATTCAAATCATCATCTAAGGCAGTTGACAAAAACATTTGGTCGTCAAAATTTCTATTAGCCAATATCGGAGCTTGATACTTGGCTCTTTCTGAACTTTTGGTATATCCCATTCCGTAAGGTACAGCTGGACAACTCGATACTAAGTTTCCTATTAATTGAACCAACTCTCTTATAGTACAATACTTTTTTCTCAAAAAAGAATTTGTTAATGATAACAAAGTTTCTCGTTTTTGTAATGGTAACCCTACAATCATCGTTTTCGAATTTAGATAGAATCCTAAAAATTCAGAAATCATGCTTGGATTTAAGTTACTTTTCTCGTAATTTATTAAAAATCCCAGAGATTGTAGTAACGTGATCGATATTTGAATATTTTCCAAACAAGCATCAAAAGTCCTACCCATGAACAAAAGGTCATCTAAATAGACTATTGATGTCAGACCTCTGCTTCTTGAGAAACTGGCTACCGGTTTCATAATCTTCGTAAAAACATAGGGTCTGATATTGAGACCAAATGGTAGGCAATTAAATTCATAAAGAATGCCTTCCAAAGAAAATCGTAAAAACTTTCTATAATTTGTGTCGATTGGCACAAGAAAATAAGCATTCTTTAAATCTATGTGACTCATGAAACAATTTTTTGTCACCAATTTAGAAGCTGTTAGAAGATCTTCGATCTTAAAGTGAGGCACCTCCACAAACTCATTCACCTTTTTTAAATTAAAAATAAATCTTTTTGATCCATTTGGCTTAGTGACAAGAAAAAAGGGTGATAAAAATTCTTTCTTTTCTGAAATGCAAGGAGTTATCGCTTTTATTTCTAATAACTCCTTTATTTCGGCGTTCAAGGCAATTACCTCATCATTTGTCCAATTTTGAGGTGGAGGCGGAAATATTCGTTGAGGTTTCCGCATAAACAGAATTTTATAACCTTTAACGCACTGAAGGACAAATTTATCTGAAGTGATCTTCTTCCAAGCCTCAAAAAAGTATTTCAACCTCCCAGCTAAACGTACCTCTATTTCCGATTTGTTCGAGTCGATGGTCGGTATTTCCCTGATTTTTGATTCCGATGGTGTCCTCGAAAAGTTTGGTGATGCGGTTGATAAGACTTCCGGATATTTGAATGTGTCGCCCGAGATTTTTGATTGTTGCTCGTCCACGATGACCCTTGATCCTTCGTTGTCGAACTCTTCAAGTTCAAAGAACTAGCGCTTTTATGGTAAGGTCTTTTTGGCACTGTTGATGTCTTAATAGTTTTCACTAGTTTTTCTAATGAACTTGCTTCGTTGATTTTTTCTGTTATATTATCGCCAAACAGAAAATTTCCTCTTTCTGTTCTATCTAAAATAGATTTCACGGACTTACTAAATCCGGGGGCGATAAAAGCCCGTCTTGCTACGGTTTCACTATGATGAAGATCTGTTATTATTTGGCCTGCATCTGATAAGAGTTCCAACAGTTTCATCACGTCCAACTGCTCTTCAGATTTTTCTAAAAGCGAATTCATTGCTGATCCTACAGCTGATAGAGCTGAGCCTTCGAGACGTTGCGTGTCTTGGAAATGTTCATCCCTTTTGATAGCTTGTTCGCTCATTGAGAGCAGCATTACGGGATTGACTTCGGGGGGGTCTAATAAAATATTCCCTTTTCTGGGATATTTCTTAAGAAGTTCTTCTTTAACCTCAGATTTTGAGCCCACAGTTAGCCAAAATTTCCACCTTGACACGATATCAGCATGTAATTTTACTTCTCCGGTTTCAGCAGTCCTAGGATCCGTACCCAAAACTTCCAACCTTTTTTCGTCGATTTTTGACGCTGCGTCATGTTTCTCCGCCATCTTGTCTCTGTCCCTCTCGTCCGACTTGTTCGTCCGACCTCTCGTTCGACAGCAAACACAAAGGAACGAATGAGGTCTATGGAGGTGAACATAGTAAGGGAACTCCAGGAAATTTTTGGCTCTAAAGATTGTGACAACAAGCTGAAAGTAGCGGTACTACAACAGTAATCTCGAGAAACGAGGCGGGAAGTATAATTATTATTTTTTAAGTTCAAAATTCAACTATCTGGTTGAAAATTTGTCTTGTTGAATGAAAAATTCAACAATTTTGTTAAACTAGAGGTGGGGAACTTTGTAGATTCGGATCACTTTCCCATAATAGTGACGGTAGAGGGAGAAATGAGTAATAACAAAAAGGCTAAAGAGGAAGCAAAAATAAAAAGAGCAGGAAGAGGGGATTAGTCAATGGAAGGTAAAGAACAGTTTGAAGAAAATGTCAGGAATTTCAAAATGGGGGAAGGAAATGTAAACGAGGAAATGGAAATAATGGTAGGAGAAATAAAAGGAGGTTTAGAGAGCTCAAGCAAAAAAGAAGTTAGTGAAGGAGGGGATAGAAGTGGATGGGATGAGGATTGTAAACAGACGAAGAAGGTAGTGAGAAGGGTATTAAGAAAATGGAGAAAAGGGACAAGTAGTGGAGAAGAATATAGGAGAAAAAAGAAGGAGTATACTAAGTTGTGTGATCAAAAAGAAGAGGAGGAAAATAAAAGGTTTGAAGAAGAAGCGGAGAAGGCTAGAATGGAAGAAGAGGTTTGGAAGGTGGTAAATAAAGAGAGAAGAAGAAGGAAAAGAGTAAACCAGGATATTGAGATCATAGAATAGAAAAAATATTTTATGGAATTACTAGGCGGGGTAGAGAAGAAAGTTAGGAAAGGAGGGAGAGATGGTAGGGAAACAGATGAGGAGGAGGACTTTACAAGAGAGGAAATAGTCAAGGTATTAGGGATGATGAAAGATGGAAAGGCACCAGGTATAGATGAGATTCCAAATGAAGGAGAGGAGAGAAGTGGCCAGAGTTATGGAAAGAAGGAGTAGTGATACCAATAGTGAAGAAAGGCAAATGGGAGGATGTTAAAGATTATAGAGGAGTGGCACTAATGCCAACACTGTATAAAGTATATGTGACTATTTTATCGGAGGGGTTAAAAAAAGAAGTTGTGGAGAAAAAGATAGAGCCACCGAATCAGACAGGGTTTAGAAAAGGGATGGGGGTGATGGAAAATATATATGTTCTGAACTACTTAGTAAATAAGAGGATTAAAAGGGAGAAAGGGGCAATGATAGCAGTGTTCGTGGACTTGAAGGCGGCGTTTGACTCATTAGACCGAGGCGAGATAGAAAAAGTTATGGTGAAAAAGGGGATAAGAGAGGGATTAATAAAGAGAGTATCGGAAATTTTTAGAGAGACAAAAAGCAAGGTAAAGGTAGGAGAGCAAGTGGGAGATAGTCTCTGGTTGGTGAGAGGGGTAAGGCAAGGATGTCCTCTGAGCCCGCTTTTATTTAATATATTAATATCAGGCTTGGAAGAAGAAATTAAGAGAAAAGGGTGGGGAGGAGTTAGGATAGGGAACGAAAACATATATACACTGGCATACGCAGACAATATAGTGTTGATGGCAGAGGATGAAGAAGGGATGGCGGGCTTAATTACCGGATTAGAAAAATACTTAGATGGAAAGAAGTTGAATTTAAATGTAGAAAAGACAAAGATAATGAGGTTTAGAAAAGGAGGGGGAAGAAAAAACGAATGGGTGGGAAGACGGAAGGGAAAAAAATTAGAAGAAGTGAAAGAGTTTAAGTATTTGGGATATACCTTGCAAGCAAATGGAGATCATACAGCTCATATAAGAGATAGGATAAAAAAAGCAGCAGGGGTAATGAAACAGATATGGGGAATTGGAAAAAGGCGATTTAAAAAAAATTGGAGAAGGAGAATGTGGTTATTTGATACGCTGGTATGGCCGGTATTAGGTTATGGAGCAGAGATATGGGGATGGAATGAAAGGATAGAGATGGAAAGTTTACAAGAAAGGTATATAAGGTGGACGCTTGGGGTAGACTGGAGGACGTCGGGATATATGGTGAGAGAAGAAGCGCAAAGGGATAAATTAAGTACTAGAGCAGGAAAGAGGGCATGGAATTTTGAGACGAAGCTGAGGGAGGGAAAGGGAGGGGAGTTAGCGAGAAGGTGTTTGATGGAGGTAGAAGAAAGGAGAGGGAGGGCGATTGAATTAACGAGATGGGAGGAAGAAAGGAGAGAGTTCTTTAATGTTAGAGATATAGAAGACGGGACTGGAGTCAACTATGAAGAAGTGGAAATTAGGGAGAGAGAAATACAATTAATAGAAAGATGGGGGATGATTGAGGAATCAAAATATAATATATGGTATAAGATTATAAAAAAGAAGGAGAACCAAAGTATTTAGAAAAGGGATGGGGAGAGAAAATATGGACAAGAATAGCAAGATTTAGATTGGGAAACGAGGTAAGGGCAAGTATGTATTGGGAAAAGAAGGATAACAGGAAGTGCTGAATATGTGAATGGGAAGAGGAAACATGGGAGCATGTATGGGAAGGATGTAGAAGAGGAATGGAAGATAAAGGAAGCTGGCAAGAGAATGTAGTAAGGATTCTAGGGGAGGATGGTTTGGGGGAAGAGTGGATGAAGGAGTTAGAGGATGCTAGGGGAGCAATTGAAAAAGAATGAAAGAATGGATGCCAAAAATGGCAAAATGGAGGTACAAGAGAAGTGAAAGAAAAAGGAAACGCAAGTCGCCCAAATTAAATGAGAAGCGTAAAGAATTGTAAGTAATGATTATGTAATAGCATAAGTAATTTAAGATGCGTTTACGTTACCGCTCTCTCTCTCTCGCTTACACTTTCGCTTTCGATCACTCGCTCACTCGTTCGCTAACACGTTCCAAATTGCGCTATCGGCAAAAGTAGATTTAAGGCGATAGATATAAGACTTTATGTAAATAGGTGTAAATAATTGTAAATAGTAAGGTCAAGTTTTTATAAAACATGTAGAGGGAAGTGTTGTAAGAAATGGAAGTCATGTAAACCCTTAGGGGACACATTATGAATAAAGAAGAACTATTTTGTTAGAAATTCATGTATTTTGTTGAAAAAAATTTTTTCTAACAAAATGATTCATATTATTTGAAACTTAATCTTCTGATTCAAAAATTCATCACTTTGGTTGAAAATTCAACTTTTTTGTTGAAAATCCGTTTTTTTTTGTTGAAAATTAATTTTTTCAATTGAAAGTATAACTATTCAATTTTTTGTGTGGAAAATTGACATTTTTGGTAAAAACTTTAAGTATTTTCAGAAAATTGATTTATTTTGCAATGTTTTGCTCTGTTGTGTTGAAGGATGTTTAGAATAAACGTCATGAATTTAAATAAATGTTTGCGTTTTGCGGCAAATACGAATTACTTACTTCTAGTTAGTTAATTTATTTTGCTTTTTAATTAAAATTTTGGAAACATTTTTAAGTATTTTTAAATATTCTCTAAAAATTATGTTTCAATGAAAAAATCATTTTAATGCTCCTAGGAGTCATAAACAAGGTTTCTTTTTTAAACATCTACATCATTAAAAATTAAAAAAACCTTCTTACTGTCTTTCAAAATGATTCAAATTTTTTCTAAAATTTTATAATGTTGCAAAATTGAAAAATTTGTCTTAAAATCTTCTAAATTCTCTTTCGAAATTTTAGGAAATCATTCAAAATCTTTTTCAATTTTCTCCTAAAATTTTCTTTTAAAATAACAAAGCAATAAAAACTTGTTATTTGTGACATCTGTTCTACGGAAAAAGGTTACATTACTATGTAAACACAAAGCAGACAACCTCGAAATAAAGTATGTCGAATCGTACCATCTCACGTCTTGAAATTAAAAAATGAGGTTATTCCTTATCACTTGAATTTTGTGCAATATTTACGGCCAATAAGAAAGGTTTTGAAATCATTTGAAAATTTCCCAAGCATCTTGAGAAAATGTTTCTATTTTTCAGCAAGCTTTCAAAATTTTAAAATCCCTTCTAAATTTTGTTTTGAAATCTTCATAGATCCACATTTCATTACAAATTTATTGAAATATCTTTAAATTTAAATTATTCTTCAATCTTGTCAAAACTTCTGAGTCTGCTAAATATACTTTCGGAAATTAAAAAAGAGACCTGCATAAATTTTGTCCAAAATGACAAAATGGCCGAAATATAAAAATCCCGTATTGGGAAATTCCCAAACATTTTATATTATTAACTAAATATTAAAAAATAATAATCTCACAAAGAATTAAACACTAAAAAAATGTTTTTTTCACCAAAATGTTTCATCAATGTATTTTTAATGAATAAATAATGTCTACTGACAAACAATTTTCTTCATGTTTAAATTCCAGAATTTTATAATGACAGAAATTTCATCAATCGGAAATTTTATAAATTCGAGAATTTTGTCTATCGGAAATTGTATAATTTCGGCAATTTTCTATTTCTAATATTTCCCTTTTCAACAGTGAATTTAATTTTTTCGTATTTTTTGGTCGTCCCAAATATTTTTTATTTAATAAAAATGCAGTTATGAAATATTTTGATCAGAGAAAAATTTGGTTTGATGGTTAATTTTTGAAAAATGTTTTTCAGCAATATCAGAAATTTTATATTCCTAATTTTTTCTGAAATTTTACAGTGTAGGGAATTTTATTCATGTTTTTAGAAACGTTTCAAGAAAATAACCATTTTTTCTTAAGACTCATAGGAAAATTGTAAATGCTTTTCCAGTTTCGAAAATAATTTCAAAAGAAGACTCAAAAAGATTTCAAAAGATTTTTCACAGAGTATTCTTTTTTGAAGACTTCGAACGAAAAATTTATAAGCTTTTTTGAGATTTTTTAAATGTTTCCGAATAATAAAAATATATTGTAAGATTTTCTGGAAAACTTGAAGTGATTTTTTTCATTTTAAGAGAATATTTGAGAAGATTTTTAAGAATTTCAAATTGATTCCCAAATTTTTCGAAGAAGAACTTGAAAGATTTTTAAGCACTTTCTTTAAATTTGCTGGATTTACAAACAATGGAATCATTTTGAAAGATATTCCAAAGATTAAAAAAAAAAGTTAAAAATAATTTCAAATTTGAAAGGATTTCAGGAAGTAAACAAAAATTTATATTCTTAAAGTTTCAAAAATAAGTTTTGAAGATTTTCAAAGATTTTCCAGGTTGCAACATAAAATTTTTTTTCTTAAAACCCCTAGGAAAATTTAAATTCTAAAAGCTTGACAGGAATGGATGTACTAGATGAATAATCGTTTATAAACCTTGCAATAAGTTACTGTTAATAATAAGCTGCTTAATCATGGCAAACTTTGTTAAAGAGAGGAGAGAAAATTTAATAAATTTTAGATTTATACATTTTTCTAGCCTTTTTAATGAAACTATGAAATCGTAAAACTTGTTTTTAAAAAACTCCTTATCTCTACAGAAGTCGTGAGTTTGATAATTTTCATGCATATGTGGTTTGAAGTTGTATGCATGAGTCTGATAGACAGAAAAAAAACGAATTTTAGAAAAAGTAAATTTATTTTACGAAAATTAATTTTTTTTCAATGACTATATATGATTAACTCATTTAATAAGTAAAAAGATATTCTATTGAATGAGGGGACCTCAAATAAATATTTTATTACCCTTTACAGATTTTGCTATATTTTTTCGATTTCTGTGGCGGTAGCAATTCACATTTATTCTTGAAGATATTTTAATCAAGATTTTCGGAAGCAAATCAAAAAATTCCATTAAAAAAAATCTGTTTGAAAATTTAAATATTCTATAAGTATTATTTTTTCATTTTTTCTCAAAAGTATTGAAAGCCAACCAAAAACATCTTAATAATTTATTCCAAGCAATAAACAAACAGAATTTTTTTTTATTTGAAAAAATGATGCACGTGCCTTCAATGTACGGTTCTCCTTTTATCTTGTTTATTTCAGTTTCGTGTTGGGTATGTGTATTCGTTCTATTTTCTAGACCCCTCCACGTGGTAAGCATGACGTGCTTTGGCTTATGAATGGGGGAAATAGACTTGGTATATAAGACGCGACTAAAACGTAAGAGGTTCAGTCTATTTTTGACAAAAAAAAATTAAAATGACAATTTCAATTATTGCCTCCTTCGTTCTAATGGCTTTCCTAGTTTTATATGTGGATTTTGCTGGCTCGTGCCCTATGGGTTGTGGGGTTGATGCTTCATGGTGTTGCGACAGTTGCCATCGAACTAGTGAGTCGGAAAATTATTAATAATTAAACCATGATATGCGCGCGCCTAATATATTTGTATTTGAAGTATAATATATATATATATGCACGCATAATATTTTTCTTCTGTGAAGTGATTTGTTCGAAATATGTTTATTACTTTCTTGTAAGCAGGCCAACATAGAATTATTCGGTATTAAAATTAATGCATGTTGAAAAAATGTTTTTTTTTTTTTGCATATGGATCGGATTGGCCTTTGCTATACCATTTAAGTGTCCTAAACTGTAGGTCAAGTTCGTTTGAGTCCACTTTTTTCTGAGATTCAAAAATTCCATGTATGTCCATTAGGGTGGTCCAAAAATGCATTGGAAATTTTTTTTTCGAATTTCCATCGGGACACCCCACAAATTTGTTCGAGTCCACCCAAAAATAAATCCATTTTTTTTGTTTCGAAAAAAAATGATATTTAGGGGTGGCGCAAGCCCCATGAAGTTCAACATGTATTTCCCATAAGAAAAAAAGACGTTTTTGTGAATCTTATTCAGAATCCTTAATATTATCTCAATCGAGTTGAAACTCAACATTTCTCTTCGCAATTAGCCATAGAATACGAATAAAATATCACTTTTCAAATATCACCCCCATAAGTCTGTTTTATAGGGTCCCAAAGAAACCCCATAAGTGAAAAAATGGGTTTTGCGAGTTTTTGGCGCTAATTATGATTTTTTTGCTGTTTTTTTTTATGCGAATTGTTCATAATACATAAAATATGAATTTATACTGCACACTAGATATTTTGATGAATTGTTTAAACAATTTATTATTGTTTTTAGCAATTTTCTCATAGAGTGGAGTTAGAAAGACGCGGTTTTTTCACAAATTTTCCATTTGTTGTCCAATTTTTAATTAGAGGGAAGTGATAGTTCATCAATGTTAACAATAGTGGTTGTTTAAACAATTCATTATAATTATTAATAATATTATATTTGAATAATGCTCGAAAGATGCGGATTTCTTTTAAATTTCGAGTTTTTTGTCCACTTTTCATTCAGAGTGAAGTAATAATGAATTAAAGTTAACAAAATAATTGTTTAAACAATTCATTATACTTATGAATAATATTTTAATTGAATAATGCTAGAAAGAATCGGTTTTTTTTTATTTCTGGCTTTTTGTTTGAATTTCATTTGGAGTGTAGTAATAATGAATTCAAGTTAACAAAATAATTGTTCAAAAAATTTATTATCATTGTTGATAATATTCTCTTCGCTTCATCGGTAGAATGTTGCGGTTTTTTCTAAAATTTTCAACTGTTTGTTTATTTTTTATTAGGCGTCACTAGATAATCAATTAGATTTAGCAAAAATAATTGTTTAAACAAATTATTATTGTTTATGGCTATCTTCATCTATATCGATTGCGCCTGATAGTTGCGGTTTTTGGCAATTTTTACCTTTCTGTCCTTTTTTCACTTAGTGAGGTAATAATGAATTAAATTTAACAGAAAAGTTGTTTAAACAATCTAATATTGTTTATAACTATCTTTTCTCAGATAAGTGCTGAAAAGGAA
This sequence comes from Andricus quercusramuli, assembly GCA_932178445.1. Lineage (NCBI taxonomy): Eukaryota > Metazoa > Arthropoda > Insecta > Hymenoptera > Cynipidae > Andricus > Andricus quercusramuli. Next base: position 37,825 of record CAKNXH010063782.1, read on the forward strand.
AAATATTATTTAAAATATAGTTTTCTCTAATGTTTATTTATTAATTATTAGTAATTAGGCAGGCTAAGCAAAGTGAAAGCTTTTAGAAAAAACCACCACTTTCTAGCACTCATACAAGAAAAGATAGTTGTAAACAATATTAAATTGTTTGAACAACTTTTTTGTTAACTTTATTTAATTATTACCTCACTAAGTGAAAAAAGGAAAGAAAGGTAAAAATTGCCCAAGAACCACAACTATAAGGCGCAATCGATATAGATGTACATAGTCATAAACAATAATAATTTGTTTAAACAATTATTTTTGCTGAATCTGATTAATTATTAAGTCACGCCTATTAAAAAATAAACAAAAAGTCAAAAATTTCAATAAAAAATCCGCATCTTTCTAGCATTATTCAAATATAATATTATGAATAATCATAATAAATTGTTTAAACAATTATTTTTTTAACATGATATTAACAATAAAAAAATGAATTTCTGGACAAACGATGCAAGGTACAAAAAAATATTCGAAAAAACAAAATGATGCCTCTTAAAAAAGATCTACAAATTTGTTACCAAACATTTTTTGATAGAACACGCAGTTTTTGTTTGAATCGTAAAAAATAACCGGCTATGCAAAAGAGCTATGATAACATTTTTTTTGCAATGAAATTTTTCGCATCAATCATATCTACAAATTTTCTTAGAACCACTTTAAGCTAGAATAATTTTAGTTGAAAATTCATCTCTTTGGTTGAACTTGAATTTTTTTACTCGATAATCTAGCTATTCAATTTTTGGTTGCAATATATATTTTTCAGTCGAAAATTCTTGTATTTTGTTGGAAATTCGTCTTTTTTGGTAGAAATAATTCTTTTTGGTTTGAAATTCATCTATTCCAGTTGAAGATTCCTAATTTGATTTGAAAGTTCATCACTTTGGTTGAAATTTTTATTTTTATGAAAAATTAATTTTTATACCTAGAAATTTAACTATTCCATTTTTGGTGAGTTTAATTATCTCTTCAAGAGTTAAACTTTTTCCTTGAAAATGATTTTTTCTGGTGGAAGTATCATCCTTTTAATGGAAAATTCTCCTCTTTGGTTGGCAATCGAGTTATTTTGTTGAAAAATGAGCACACCCCCAAAATTTGGAGTAAATGGCGAAAAACCATGAGAAACCGTGAAGGTCCACATCCACGGATCTAGAAGCTACTGCTTCCTCAAAGTGTATCATTTTGTCTCGTCTTACTACTAAAGAAACGCTGACATATGAATATATTTTTTTATGCTTGTACATGCGACCTGGGCACCTCCACGAGGTGACGGTGGGGGCCATGACGGCACGATAGTTGTTAACCCAGGGCTCCACCAAACTCACCTCCTCTTGCTGCAAACCCATGTCCTCGGAACCGCTTTCGCATTACTTCAAAGACATGGGAGTAAGGCCAATAAGCCGTGTTTCGGCTTTCAACATTGGCTCAACGAGGTTGCCTCTCGGAGTGCCCTGCACCTCCTTGTCCCAGGCACATGATCTGTCCGGGGCTTGTCGTCTTCTGCGGCGCAGATGTAGCACTGAGGGCTGCTTTCGCAACCCGCAGCCCTATGGCCCTCCTTGCCGCACGTCCAACATGCCTTCGTCCTGTCTGGACCCCTGCAGTCCGCTGCCATGTGGCCATAGCCTAGGCAGCGGTAACACATCGAGGCCTCCGTCTTCTTCCGCACGCGACAGGACACCCATCCTAACTTGAAATGTCCCGTGTGAAAAAGCCTTGCGGCAAGCTCCTCCCTCGTCTGGGCGAAGGCCTTTAGATTACCTCTGAAGGCCTTCTTCGTGATACTGACCTTAATTTCGCCACTTGCTGCTCCATTGAAGTGTTTACGAACGGCGGCCTCCACTTCTGCTGCATCGGTGGTAGTGTCGAGGTCCAGGACCTCGATGCGGGGTACGAGCTCGCGCACGCTACCCCCAGCACCGACCGCTTCTTTTATGGCCGCCGACAATTTGGCTCTGCCATCCTTCGGCTGGTCTTATGAGGACCGCCTCGGGGCGAGCTCGCGTTGTTGGCTTGGCCTGCTTTCCGCCAGTGGCAGGCCTCTCCTTCTCTTTTCCTCTTTTAGGCGTCGAGGTCACCGCAGTCGCAGCAGTGCGTGTACTCGGTCTCTTCTTAATAGGCTTTGAGGAAGAATTCGCCTCTATGGGACTCAGGGTGGAGTCCCGTTCCTACTTCCCTAGCTTGGGAGCAGGAGTTTCCACGGCTTCTTCTGTCTGGGTCCCAGATTGGCTCATCTTCTTCTTCTGTGTTGCCTTCTTCCTTTCCTCTATCCTCGCCTTTTTGCCGGCGACCCACCCAACTTCTGTTAGCGCGAACAAAACCGGTAATCGGCTGTTATTACGGCCATTCTCAGCTTACTCACCAGTTCCTGTGCTTCCTCCAGTCCATGCCTGTTTGGCATGAACATATTCCTCTTCGTGTCAGAGAAATCCTGCATCCTTTCTAATGCGTCTGTCAATTTTTCGACGAGTTCTCCAGCGTCTGTTAAAGCTTTTTTCACCAACATGATATCTTGTTTCGCCTCAGTCTTTTGACTAACCTCTGGCTCCTGCGTCACATCCATCGGACCCTCCAACTCCTGGCACATATTAGGAGGCGATCTGGTATCCTAGAGACACCGTTTGGAACACCAGACCCTGGTGCCATGCACTCTTCGGCTTCTAGATCCATGGATGTGAAACTTCACGGGTTTTCATTGTTTTTCGCTATTTACTCAAAATTTGTAGGTGTACGAGCAAAACGTGCAACGCATTTGGCTTTAGCGCATCAAAATACACTGAAATAATGTGTGAAAAACTCACAAGGATACTTTCTAACATTTACCAACGTCTATAAATGCGATTTTCAGCTATTTTTCACGGTTCACTGGTGCACCCATCCAGATCTATAGTCATATAGTCATATGGTATGGTCATTTTAAACGTCTCCTGGGCTGCTGAATCTCTGCTACAGTCTTTGGTTGAATAAGGTCATCTACCTCAGAAGGGTGTGGTGGTGCTGGATCATTATTACGTCACGCAAGAATATTAATTGCCGCTGCTTGATCTTGCATTGCATCTTTCTGCAACTGGTGTTTAGTAACGACGTTTTTCCATGCCAAATCAACCTGCTTTTTTTATCTTCATTGCTCTCTCTTCTGAGATGTGTAGATGACTCCTGATATCCTTCACCTTGGTGATGAAATACTTTGCAGCAAACTTTGTCTTGACGTTGTATCCTCTTTTTCCTTTTATTTCAAACTTTACACTTTGATAATAGGGGTGCACTAATTCCTCTTTCAATGTGGTATTCCACTTAATGCTCTTTCACAGCATTTTTGTTGAAGTCGTTGGAATTTGATTGCTTACGCTAGCCAATGCATCCTCAGTAGGTATAGTTTATATTACACTATTTACCACTTGTCGGAGATGACCCTGCTGGCCAGCTGCTTGATTATTCAGATCTGCTAGACCATTTTGCAGCTCTCCATCACCACTGTCCCGCATACTATGGCCCCCAGCGGTTGCGTGAATGTAACCAATCTCGACAGAAGCAGGACGTGTGCGTCATCCATTCCTACTCCTTCTGTCCTGAAAGACAAACAAGAGTGTACAATTTACGCAAGATGACACCACGCAACACTGTTCCTTGGTGATTGCATCCGGTCTGCTATGAGAAACAGTGTTGACGGACCAGATGAAGTGATCGAAGAAGTACAGCTTTCCGCATCCAGTACACGATGGACTGTGTATGACGCTGGCAAGCCGGAATCATATTGAGTTGGCTGAGAAATGAAGCTTTTGTACCTTTAGGGCAGCCGGTCATGAGAAATACAAGGTAGACTTTGTAGCTTTATTACAATCTGCCTAGCTCGAAGAGAAGTGCTAAATAGTAAGCCGGTGGTTTTCCTTCTTTGCCGTAATATTACCATTGGCTGGTACCGAGAATTCAATCACGTAAATAATCTTTATCCTCAGATCTTGCAGGACGATGTTAGGCTTTTTAGCAATGATACATTGAGTGGTAAAGAATGAGGAATTCCAGAAGATCCTACACTGGTCATTCTGCACAACAGACTCAAGTTCCCCTGGGCGTGCGGAAAGATGGGCGTTACATCAAAACCATGGAAGTGCCAAAGATGGCAACATGAAACTTCAAGAGCCGCACGCTGTCTCTCTATGTACCCAGAGCGTGCTCTCAGATGAAGGCCGTGATTCAGCTGGGACTGTCAAGTGACTGAAGAAATGAGGATGTTATAAGTTAATTTAATATAATGTTTAGAATCTTCTGCAGTGATGTTGTAGGTACAAAATTAATTTCCAGCCTAATACTAGATGCCTTACTATCCACTACTGTATTCAATTTCACGTTTCGGGGTGCTCGCCGTGGATGGCTTTTTGTCTCGATTGCGCTTCTGAATCCTCTATAGTTTCTGCCCCAATATACAAGGCCTCTTATGAAGAAATATTCAAGAGTGTGTTCCCCAGATCCGCTTTACAGACGGTCTTGTGAAGCGCAACATCTCGCTTGCTGTTAAAATATGTCTCACAACTGTATAACTTGTGACTTAGACAGTTTCCCGACATTAGGATAGGGATAGCATAGGTGTCGATTGCCCTGATCTTGTATGCCAAGTTAAGAGAACTCTTTAGAATCAATTTGAGTCTTGTACTAAAGGCAGTTGTTAGGCTTGCCTTATTATCGTATGCTGAATACTCCTAGATGCGAGAATACTCAGGTATTTATATAACTCGCCCGCAGCTATTGCCTCGATATCTTTCTCGAAATCTCTCTCTAGCTCTGCAGTCCCTGATTCTCCTATAGTTAAATGCACTGTTATGCATTCATCCAGTCACCCATGTATAGAAGATATGTCACTTGTTGACCATCCTCTTTATCATCTATTCAGAACCCATAAAACATGCCATTTAATGTTTTGCTCAATATGTTTAACGCTAAGTAGAACCACAGTGCATTAAAGGAGTCTCCTTGGAAGATAACCGTCGTAACGGGTATTAATGGGTATTAATCCTTGGTTGTGCATGATCAAAACACTTCATTATTGTACCTCAAAGCATCATCGCACGACTTAGAAAGTCGATGATGCGTGGCCAGATTTTGTATATTTTTAAGATTCCAAGCAAATAGGCATGTGTAACGGGAGGTAACGGTTGCTTGTAGTCAATGTGTGCCATGTTCAAGTTTCTTTGATGCTTGCTTTATGGTAACAGCGTCTATGGTGATTAGATCTTCACTGCCCCGCGAGTTTTTACAACATGCTTTCTGTTCTTTTGTTAGAATGTCATTCTTGTCACAGTCCAAATATACCTTATTTGCAATAATGGCTGTAACGCATTAATAAATTGTTGGATAACAGGCTATTAGTCTAAATTCAAATGGATTTTGTGCGCCTGGTTTTATAGGCGTACCTTTGAGCATAATGCCTGGCATCAGATCTGGGTGTTCTATGATCTTCTGAAAATACCTTGCCAACGCAGTATGCACACTCGTCAGGCACTCAAAACAGAAGTTATGCACCATGTCCGGTCCCGGAGCTTTCCAGTTACTTGCCTTTTCAGAACCGTTGACACATCTAAAGCTGTGATGTTAGTCAGCTCCATTTCAGGGTTAGTGCTCGCTCTTGCTTTCTTCAGTTGGAACCAGGCAGTGGCCAACTTGCTTCTGACACTTTTTTCCCAAACACACGACCAGTAGTTTCTTGTGATTTTGGTTTACACTAAGCTCACGATATAATCTTCTTACATCTGCCTGAAAGGTTCGATTTTGTTGCCTTCTTGCACTACTTTTCTTTTACCCACGCAGTCCAGCAATACAAATAAGTGATGATTTTACTGACATGGTGTATCAGCTTCTTGTTTATATTTCCTTTCTTACATTGAGTTAATTGACGCAACTTGCACCTTACTTTGCTGACATCCATATCCAACCTGATATTTCATGTTAGTTCTTGATTCCTTCTTGGGCCAAAGACTATGATAATTGTAGGCCTAGTTCTGCAACCCAACGTTCTAATAGCCGCCACAGCTGCACAGTATATAAGAGTAGTACCTCTAACGCAGTTTGTGTTGCGTTCAAATACGTCTATTTAGAACCTTGCTGTGCAGGTGTTCCGTTAGTGCACGCAGATCATTTGTGATGTTCATCTTGAGCAGAGAATGCCTCCGTGTTGATGCTACATGTCTGAACTCTAGTCAAGAATGACCAAAATTCCGCTGAAGGTGTTGTAGTTTTTCTGGGACTTCGCTTTTCGCATCATCGTTATTAATATCCGCTTGTGGAAATATTTCTGTTCTTGACTCTTTATTATTTGGGATTGATCTAGAATCTACGTGCTGTTTACTTAAATAACTTGTTCGTTTTGCAACACTGATCCTACCCAGTTCGCTGATCAATCTATCTAGCGATGTCCCCAGGTACTGTACCTTCACCGACAATGCAATACTTTTTCTATCGCCAAGAGCTACTGCGCCGCCAATTCTGATCGGATGGTAATCAGTGGAGCAATCAAGGTGGTAAGTCAAGTGTCTCGAAGCACCACTATCGGTAAGCCAAATTGCGCTCTGCTTGACCGAATGCAACTCTCCAAGTTCTTGACCACTTAGCGGTTTGGACCCGTCTGACACACGTTCAAAACCACGAATCCACTCGCTCTAAGTTCACTTATGACACTCAATCCCACTTTCTTGGAAATAATTCCTTTTTTCAAGATGAGCCAGAGTTTGTAGTGAAGGGACAAAGCTGTCGCACGCGTTTTTCACTGTGCCGAACTCAGGCGGCAAGCTATCCAATGCTTTTGCCAATACTATTATTTCAGATACCGCCTCACCCGCGTTTTTAATTTGCGCGGCTATGTTCCGAATTTTAGCTACGCGTTCGACAATCGAATGACTCGCCGCCATGCGGTATTCGTGAAACCACTGTAACGATAAAAGTTCTTTTGCAGTAGATAGCTGTTCATGAATGCGGCATAAATTGTCCCACATGACTTTCGCGAATGTGCACACTAATGACGACTTGAGTTGAGCGATTTGAAGCGTCAATGATATCAGAAACATCGCTTATGTGATGCGGATCACACACGGGCGTTTTTGTCAAGAGGCTCAGCGTTGCTATTCCCGTTGGCGCGCCTGCTACTCCCAACACAGACAGAGATACTCCTACTCGAAATACATACACTTTCATGTTTGTTGTTGTTTTGTTTTTAATGTGCGGGGCGGGGCATGATGTCGCATCCCTGGCGCTCATGCTATGAAGCCTATTGTGCCACACCCGTGTTTATTCTTAAGGTGCACTGTTAAAAATGTTTGGAATTCTCCAACACTTCTACAATACAAGCGTAAGGCAAAATTGCAAACACGGTATTGGAATGCCGAAATTGCAATACATGTATTGTTAATGTCGTATATCGTGAAGTCACTGTCGAGAATTCCAATACATGTATTGTAGCCCATGTATCGCTGCATGATACGTTGCATTCGAAAACTACAACATTATGTATTGTAGAGTTACCCTAAATTTCGGAAACAAACTTCCAATACATTTAGCGGAAGTTTTATGCGGAAATTTTTAACAGTGTAGTATTCTGAATCCGGCCATCTTCGCCGAGAGTTTTCGGATCTCGGAGGATTTCGCTGTTACAAACGTTCTGAAAATATACCTCTCAGGTGCCAGGCGAACATATCGCACAGTAAATGACGTCCTACTTTGTAACAGGCAAAGTGATCCTTACCCACTCTGCCATTCAGCAGCTCCCCTAGCAGGTCGCAGAGAACAGATATGGCCAGACTAGGGTGGACGGAGCGATCCATCTGTGGTCATCAGTTAGATGCACAGATTCGAAGCACTTTCCTGATCTATTATGGAAGTGTATGTGTGTGTGTGTGTGTGTCTTCATTATTCGAAGCCGTCCAGCGACCACCGAACTGCTTTGATCCTCAAGGTTAGGCTCTCGAAAGGCCCAATTATCGTTGGTACGACACCAGCTTCTTCTGAGTGGACCTACAGTTTGAGGTGGGTTCCGAAACCCCAAAGGCCCGGTAGAAGTACGTAGACAATTTTCCATTGGTACCGTCTCAGAGATCGAACCCCAGACCTTTTACAAATAGAAAACTGAAATGAATAGGAGAAATGTAAATTGTTTGTAAGTTTTTTCATTGATCCAATGAGATAAACGTTATATTATTTTCAAAATCTGAGTATTGATTTCGTACTACCAACATCCAAAATAATTATAGATTCAAAAGTAAATGCTTCAATCGTTAATTAAAAAAAGAAATTGTGGGTTGACTCGAAATTGACATGTCTATAAGTTGAATTACCCTTTTATGCAATTCCTAGATTTCTTATTGTGTTTTGTGCTGAATTTTTCAGGACACAAATTTATTAAGTTCGATAACCCATCGTCAGACACACTACGGCTTCATCCTTATACCCTAACGTCCTTTACAGGGCAGCACACCTTCGCTGGCACTGAAGGGTTATGGAACTGTCTAGTTCACCACCTTCAAACTTCGGACAGAAGCGGGAGTGATTAACTGATATAAGAAATAATATTATTTTGCAGTTGTCAATCATAAAGAACGAATTTCACGATGTTGTGTAATATAAGGCAGTAACTGTAAAGTCAAAGTTCGAAAAAACATGAATATCGCCATTTACAGTAATTTGCCTGCAGCTATTGAAATTAGTGAATGGTTTTTCTGAAAAATTCATCACGAAACGCGTAAAACTAGACTTATTGTCTATTTTTCATTCAAAAAAAAGTACGTGATTCGAAAAAAAAGATTTTTTTCTCAATATTAATTTATGAAATACACTTCACCTACTAAGCAAAATGACAATTCAGAAGAGAATATTAACATGTATGTAAAGAATTTTACATGCTAAATACACCTGAATCGTTAGAACTGTTACAAATATTCATAAATCTAAATAATTGTCAGTTATCGATAAAATTAGGAATCATACGTCTATAGATCGCCAAGCGTCAATCAAAATGGCCGCCATCGCGAAGCACGAAACGCACCTGGAACATTCTCTGGATCGGTCAAATATTCGAACCTTTAGAACGTTCCAGAGACGTTCCAGCAACAGACTAGTATTAAAAATTTCTAAGTGAGCTAAACTCGAAAAAAATCATTAGAAAAATACAGATACAGGTTATTTCATTATCATAGAGAAAATGTTATAAAATAAGAATTAGAGCATTTAAACAAAGTTTGAAGTAATAGTTCAAAATACTCGTATCAAATAACGAAAAAAAATTTTAATTTCAGGGGATGGTCATTCCTGCTAACAAGACAGCACGAAAAGAACGTGTCCGTAAAAGAGGTCAGGAACTTGAGCTCGGTCCCGGATACAAGATATTGTTCTCTCAATGCAGGCAGATAAACGATACCTGAGTTCTTCTTCATATTTCTTCTTGTTCTTCAAAATCTTCAAATTTACGTTATAATGTTCTTTGCACTTCAAAACAGTGTAGTTTTCCGATGTTCATGCTGAATACATTAAATAATTTTTAGAAACTTAAAATATGTTAAATATGTCCAATTCCAATCATGTGAATTGCTCTTGTACTTACAAGAAAATATTCACAGTTTTCGGGGGTTGTTCAAATCTATCATGATACCTATATTACATACTAAGTACTACTACCAGTATGAAATAAAAGAAAAATCGATGATTGCATGCTTATCCAACACTGGAAGAGTGGGTGAATGGGTCCAATTGTGAAGCCCCAGCTGCGAGAAACCGATTAATGAAAAACAGGTGCAAGATTCAATTATGCTATTGATGTCCAGAATATCCAGGATTATCTCAACAATCCTGCAAAGTTGAGAGTAATTTCTGAATTTTTCATTCCTTTTCTGATAAAGGCAGCTTTTGATGCTTATCCAAAAACCCTTTAGTGACAAATGTCAATTACTCAGAACAGAGGACGAGATTTTTCTCAAACCCGCTTCCGCATGAAAGCTTACGAATCTATTCCTCAATGTTCTGAAACTAAACAGACAAATTTATCACGAAAAGAGATATGTACTTATGAGAAATTATTTAAGACCTGAAAGTACTTTGTAAAGATATAAGCTTAATTGGATCTTCAGCCCTTTCTCATTCGAAAGTACATCATACTTTTAAGCCGCTTAGGTTTTCGAAACACAATTAGTCATCTGAATTTTCCACTCCTAACAGAGTCCCACGATCTCCAGAAATCCAAACCTGTCAATTCTGCAAAGAATCTACACCTTCGAGATCATTAAAGTCGTATTTTTCTGCCAAAAAATGTTACTGCTGATTCAGTTAAATATCCATCAATATTATAAAGTAATTTTCAATTACTTAAACAAATTCGATTTGTTATATAAAAAAGCAACCGAGGTAATGATTCTCTTAGAAAAAAGCCGATTTTCGTAGAGAAAACCATTATTTAAACCATTTTAAGTTTTTTGAGCAGGAGAAATCGGAACTAAATGAGCATAGTTATCATTTACAGTGAAAAATTTGCAATCTGTAGTAGTTTTTCAAAACTCAAGTGGTTTTGTACATTTTTTTAACATTCACATATCAATTAAATATAAATGTAACCAGTGATCCTCACTGAATCAACCGGTGGACCATTGATCAAACCATAAACGAAATTTCACTGAGCAGTAAGATTTTACTGGTTCGTTTTTATTAATAAAAAAGGTAATATGTAATCTGGTTTATTTTTTTAGGTATTCATGTAAATAAAAAAAAATATCATATAATATTATTTTTCAATCATATTAATGATGACCGTTCGAGGTCATTCCGAGCCTTTGCTATTGAGCATTGACGAGAGGGATCGCAGTGGCGGGGGGCAGAAGCACTTCTGCGACAATTTGCGAGCTGAAAATTTGTGAAGGTGCAGTGTACATTGTGAAGAATTAAAATCCTATGTATACACAATGGCGCAAAATTTTTACATCAAATTTAGGGATGGGTCTCGAGACCTTTTTGAACTTTGTGCACGTGTAACTCTCAGTGCGGTCGCCACTAGACTAATGAGTTACCTGCAACGCTTAGAACGACTCAGCAGCTCCAGCTACTGAAAAGAGCAGCAACGTCGCACACATAGTAAGCGAACTTCAAGCAAAATAAAATGTGCCGGGTCTCACAGACCCAACCCCCATGACGCCAGGTTAATAAAGTTCTCGCTTCACGAGAAACACTATCGTTATCGTCGAAAGAAATGTTATCCACTGTGAGTGGCAAATAGCTATCATCATTGATAGAAAGCTCTTCCTCCACAGAAGGAGAAGCCAAATTTTCATAACCGTTTAAAATGAAGTTACGTAAAGCATTTAGCGGAGTGCAATCATCAAGCTCACAGTTGCTTTTACTAATTGTTGCTTGTGACATATTGTTCACGATAATAGTTTTCAGAGAAGCTGTAAATTGATTACACGTTGGATTTGTATCAGCCACAACGTGCTGCCTAATGTTACAAAACAGGTTTTCGACGGGGTTCTGATTAAAAGATCGATAGCAAAGATAGCTGAATCCTTCTTGTTTCAAATTAGACCATGAAAATGTTAATGATTTTATATTCGTGGCCCAGCCCTTCAAAAAAGAATAATAATTTGTCATGTCTTTGCAGGTAGAAGATTTACTATCTTTATCATTTTTGCATTCCCACAGTTTCCACTTCAGTGTGTATCACCACATTTAAAAGGTTTTCCTTCTGGATGATTTTTAGTAGAACCGTTCATGGAGTCAAATAAGAAGTCTATAATATGTGCAAACTCTGCAGTGAAAATTGCTTTCGCGGGCAATGCATTCGAGGCAAGGAAATGCCCAATGCTAGATGCCATCATATTGCTCAATTGAGCAGCTGCCAAACGCACTCTCATTTTTAAATAACTATCGCTAAAACTAAAGTCCTCAAGTTTTAATTTTGTTAACATTCGGAAGTTTTTTTTATCTAATTCAAATGCCTTTTTAATTTACTCAAATTTCGCTACTTTTCCGCCTCCAAATTTAACGTTACATTTCAGAATCGCGCTTGTTGTATTTTTTAGTAGATGAGGAATATCAAAGATCACCGCCACGGGTTCATTATTAACAATAAAGTAAAATTAATCTTTAGTGTCATTGGTTTCCGAACACGATTCGCTAACAGCTGTTCTATTTGTGGGACCTTGATCACAAACAGTGGAAACAACTTTTAGTCCTATTTCTTGTAATTGTCTGATTAAAGTAACAAGTAGCTCCTTCAAATTAGAAGTAAAAACTGTATTCACTGTAAAACAGTAAGCCAAAACTTGTTTCCAAGGTTTCCTAGCCCCTGTAATCATAAAAACTAAAGCATGATTAGCTGTTCGAATGCTTCCTCCTAAAACGCCCCATATTCTCATAGCCAACAAGTTTTTTCTTTCGCGCATCATAATGAAAACCAGAAGTTAGTGTAACTTCATCAAACATTTATGAGCAATGTCGATCTATAGCACGCATTTTTGATACCCTTCGTTTTAAACTTTCAATTACAGACTTATTCATTCTTGTATCGGAAGGAATTTTTGATAAATTACTTCTTAACAATCGCGGTGTTGGTAAAATGAAATGAGTTTCCATAAACTTGTACAATCTAGGACTTCTTTTGTACATGAAAAGACTAAACTTTTATCTTCAGCTGTCCATCTCCGGTGCGTTGGTTTCTTTTTGGCGCTTCTTATTTGTAAATTCATAAAAGATACTGTAACATCACGCAAATCGGTCTCAATAATAGAAAACATTTCCTTTTTATACAAGTAGTGCAACGTTCTGAATTCGCTATCTAGAAGTAGCGTTTTTTTTTCTACCCTATTCGCCCCAGAATCCCATCGGTTGATTTTCTTTTGGCTGGCGGAACTAATTTTGAATCATTCTCCAAATCAGACATCACGTTATCTTCAAGCAACTGGTCTTCATTAATTTGTCTGTGGAGGTATTTTTTAACATTTCACCTATTTCTAGAAGTAAAGAAGTTGAAATTGGCACTCCATCATCAATAGAATCTAATGCATTGGTAGTACATTTTTTTCCGTTATCAGAGATATCAGCGACAAATCGCTCTTGATTAGAAATTTTAGGCAAATTAAAATTTTCATCATTTCTAATTGAATCTATTGAAGCGCTACTTGTATTTTTGAGATTATTATCACTTGATGATAGAACACCAAATTGAGGGCAGTTATCTACGTGACATAAGTTATCAACTGCTAATGAATCTTTACTTAAAGTTTCTGGCGAATCTAGCACGGCTTCAGTCTTACTTATTTCGTCCCGTGAAGTCGAGGACTGAGTATAAAAGTTAGTGCTTGAAGATTCTGCATTGGCATGCGAAGTTTCAAAGTTTATTTTAACACTAGGTTCGTTCGCTGAAGTTCGAAGCGGTTTTGGTACAGAATTCCAATTTAACCTGTGCTTAGTGTGATTGAAAAAGTCTTCAGCAACAAAGTGATCATCACACACATAAAAATGGTCGCAATTAACCGAACGTTCAGTATTAGTAATCGCAATGTCTTTTCTTCTGATATTATTGCTTCGCGGAAATTTGTGAAATCGTTTATTCAAATACGCCAGGGGATGTTCTGGCGTATTTTGTTTGTTCTTACATCCTCGAAATTTGCATGAATATCTAAGCTTTGGTTCAGACAATTTTGACGCCGACATATCTAACTTACGACAGCGACTAGTCAAATGAATACGCTAAGTTAGCATAGTTTCAAAAAAACATCACAACCACATATATACATGTATGCACGTACTACTCTTCTTTAAACGATGGTTTTCATTTTCTCCATTATTCGCGTGTAGGAAACAATTATTTTAGAACCCTGTGGTTATTCTTTAGTTATTCCGTGATTATTTTTTAATTAAGTTATTAGTTAAGTGAATGATCCATGTCAAGGATTAGAGTGAAATCCATTTTAAGCGTCACCTGTAAAAATAAATGCATATTAGTAAACCTTTTAGTGACAAAAAATTAGTTTTTGGGGGAAAAAGTAAATTTTCAACCAAATAAGTGAATTTATAATCAAAATTATGATTATGCAAGCAAATAATTGACCAAATAGTGTGCTTTCTAACAAAGAGGTTCAGTTTGCCACTAGTGGGGAGGAATTTTTAACCAAATAGTTGAATTTTCAAATAAAAAAAGATACATTTTCAACCTAATATGGAATAATAGTTATAAGAATTTTAATTAATTTTAAATTAAGTTACTCACCTTCAGTTTATAGAAGTCCAGCTTATGGATTGATCAGGTTAAGTGGGTGAATTAGGTTAATGATCCGTATCAAGGAGTGAAATCTATTTTAGGCGTCAACTGTAAACAAAACACAAATATGCATATTAGCATTAAGGTTTACATACTAAATCAAAACCAGTTCAATTTAATCAAAAAAGTATCTTTCAACAAAGACATCGTTTTGAAACTGTCACACGCGTTCACTAAAGTTTCACTTTCATTTTTGAACTTAAATGTAAAACTTTTCGGACCCACTTGGTGGAATTTACTATAATAATTAACATTCATTTTCCTTTTTTGCACATAAACGATAAAACCGAACAAAAATTTCATCAGGCCGACCATAACCTAACTTCCTAAACATCAACCAAATACATACATACCTTTTGAGAAGAAGTAACAGGAGCGTTGGATGCAATCACTTTATGAAATAATTAGTTCCATTACACCACCATAACACTAAACTCACGCTTTATCAGCAATAATAACTAAAAATTCTAAACGGACACACAGACACTGTCCGGCGACAACACCATGGGTAGGGCGGGTTGCCGGCTGCGCGGCGCGCTGACCGTTTCAAATTAAAATAGCCACGGCAATCCCGCATAATTCTCATCGGTTCCCTCTATCCCCATTTGTGCCAGGACGTGTTTCCAACGTTCCCATTGACGGCATCATCTCCGTGCTCAACTCTATCGTTCTCTCTACTTCTCTCTCTCCCTGTCACTCTCTCTCTCTCTCTCTACTCTCACCTTTCCTCTCACTGTGACGCACGGGTTGTAGCTGGGGAGCTCAACCGGCACCTAGAACACGTTGAAAATCACGATTTTTAAAATAACTTAATAATAGAAAAACAAGGGGTTTAATAAAAAATTACTTGGGGACTTAAAATATAATAAATTGAATATTCCGAGACAAAGCTTGAGAAGCCTTGAGCTTACTAAAAGTATTAGTTTAGTAAGGAAACTCTCCCCGTAGAGTTCTTTAATAATGGATTTAATACTTTCACGATGATTCATTATAATAAATTCAAATTTAAAATTTAAAATTTAGAATTATTTTAGTAAGCTCAGGTCTTCTCAAGTTAAGCTACTAACATCTTTAGCTTTCTTAAAACAGTGTGGGGATAATAACATCGTCCCAAAATTCTTACAGTTTGAAAACCATTTGGGAACATCTAGATTCAAATTATTTCTACATAAAACACGTTTGCTTCTCTTGAAAGAAAGAATACAAGACACCAAATTTTAAAATTATTTGAAATGTCTATAAATTTTAATTATTTTTTAATCTTGTCAAAACTTCGAAGTCTACTAAATATACTTTAAAATGATTCGAATTTTTCCTGAAATTAAAGTAAAGATCTGCATAAACTTTTGAACCTTCGAAATATCTTTTAAAATAATTCGCAATTTTCCATAAATTGAAAAAATCTGCACAATTAACAAATTTCCTTAAAATCTTCCAGATTATTTTTTGAAATTTTTGGAAATCTTTTAAAATGTTTGGAAATTTTTAAAAATGATTCCGATAAATCGAAAGATATTTTTCTCATACTCTCGGAAACTTTCAGCATTTTTAAGAAGCATGTAATTTTTCAATATTCTGAAATTTGCAATTATTTTTTTATCTTCTGTAAACCTGTAAATATATCAATTATGTGCTGACTAGAATTTTTATTCTATTTTGCAATCTTCAAAAAAATTGAAGACTTTTGCTTTAAAATTTCGTACATAATTTCTCGAAATGACAGGAAATCATTTGAAATTTTTTCTATTTTCTCTTAAAATTTTGTTTAAAAATAACAAAGCAATGAGCTTACTTTTCGTGGATTTTATGTTACGGATATTACCATTATTTTATTTACCTTTGATTTACTATTATTAACATTAAATCTTATTTATAATAATATTATAAATGTTGATAATATTAAAATATTTACCGACATTATTCAAAAAAATATTGAAAAATTCTTATTAAATTTCAAAGACGCTTCGGCAAAACAAAGTTCATGAAAAGTATTTTAATGTCAACCTTCTTCGTATATTACAGTGACGTTATAAAAATAGATAAAATTGAAAGAAAACCGAAAAAGTTGCTTCCGCGATTTTGTTTTAACTTCGAGGTAAAAATATTTGAATTGCATTATCGTTACATATTTAATTGCCGCCAACTATTTTTTATGATATCTTAAATCACATAAAAAATTTTGTGGTCTTAAAATAAAAAGTATATTGCTTTGAGTGCTTCTTTACTTGAAAAACTTTTCAACTTTCGAAAATACGAAAAAAATTTAAAAAAGAAAATTTCCGCAATGATAAAATTGCCAAAATATAATAATCCCAAAAAATAAAATTCCCAACACTTCGAAAATTCGGAAAAAGAAAATTTCCAAAATGATAAAATGGCCGAAATATAAAAATGCCGTATTGGAAAATTCCCAAACATTTTATATTATTGAATAAATATTTAAAAATAATAATCTCACAAAAAGTTTAACACTGTAAAAATGTTTCTTTCACCAAAATGTATCATTAATGTATTTTTAATGAATAAATAATGTCTATTAAAAAAAAACTTTCTTCAGGTTCAAATTCCAGAATTTTATAGTGGCAGAATTTTTTTCAACCGGAAATTTTATAAATTTAGGATGTTTGTATATCAGAAATTGTATAATTTCGGCATTTTTCTGTTTCTAATATTTTCCTTCTCAATAGTGGATTATATTCTTCAGCATTTTTTGGTCGTCCCAATTATTTTTTTATTTAATAAAAATGCAATAATGAAATAGGGTAAGAGCACCAGTTATTGGCACCTTAAGAGGAAATTTAGACTTTAGGAAATAAATAAACACATAAAATATTGAATTCTGTAATAGTGATAATCATACCGGCACTCCAAATTTTATGCAGAACACACTGGAATGTTGAATTATTATTCAAAGATGAAAAAAACTTGAAAAATTATTAAAAATAAGCATGTAGTCCCAAAATTTTAGTGCTTGGCACTGCTAACCACAGTTATTGGCACCCCTCGTCACCAGTGATTGGCACTACACTCACATAACCTCTTCAAACTTCTGTAATTGCGTTAAAACATTGATAAAAACAAATTGTGCAACTGAAAATATGAAATAAATTTTCTATTAATAATTCTAAATTTAGTATTTTATAAATTTTGTTTTTGGACAAGCCAATATCTTTGACAGCAGCTATAAAGCCTAGCAATGTCACATATGTATTCTTCGGCTTATATGTTTTTCTTTCCTCAGAGATACTCTCTGACGGGCAATAATATGGCAATAAATAAAATAAAAACCATAAATGTTACTCATTTTCTACTTTAAACTAGAAAAATGAATAAACAAATTCAAACATGGATAAATAAATATAGTCAAAATAAATCGCCCACCGATTAAATAAAAACTTTGGCTATTTTATAATAACATGAATTCCTGCGTAACATTTAAAACATTGTACGACAATATTATTAAATACAATATGTATAAAGATAATAAAATTCCATTTATAATTTAAATGAAACCAATATTTACCTATACCTCGAGGCCTAAAAAGAATAATAAATTATCTGAACAGAACTTTGGAGGTTACGATTACCGGTATATCCGGTATATAAATGACAGCTTCATTTATTATAATTGTTAGCTAATTTTTCGTATACCTAGTAACGACTTTTGTTGTTCCGGCACTTTTAACACTTCATTTTATCAGAAATACGTGAAATGGCCCATGTCAACACAAGGTCTTGAGATTACATAACCTCACTTTTTTCCGGCGAGGCAGGGGTGCCAATGAATGAAATCATTCCCGAATTGCATGGTCTGGTCATTGGCACTGGGGTGCCAACGACTAGAGACCATACTTTTTATATTAATTTCCATTGGCACCCCCCCTAAAATTAATAAATAAATTATTGCCGAGGTTCATTCCTTATTTTGATTATTTTGCAAGTATTTCTTTTAAATATTCACAAAAATTGGAACAGATTTACTTTTTCTCAACGTTGTTTGAACAAAATTAAAAAATGTTGTCAGCTAAACATTTTCTTTAGAAAACCGGATAAATTCTTGGCACCCTAAGAACTGAAGTGAATTCATTACTTTATAACTAAATTTTACATTATTTTGTATGAATTATATCTGTCGGTACACGCAGAAATAATGGTAGAATAAAAATAATACCAGCAAAATACGATAAATGTTTGCATTTTCTTAAAATTTAACAAAAATGAGAGAGGGTGCCAATAACTGGCGCAGTGCCAACCACTAGTGCTCTTACCCTATTTTGATCAGAGAAAAATTTGATTTGATATTTTAATGTTTAGGGAATTTTATTTATTTTTTTCGAAACATTTCAGGAAAATAACAAATTTTTCTTTAGACTGATAGGCAAATTGTTAATGCTTTTTCAGTTTGAAAAAATAATTTCAAAAGAAGACTGAAAGAGATTTCAACAATTTTTTAAAGAGGATTCCTTTTTAAAGATTTTGATCGATGAATTTATAAGCTTCTTTAAGGTATTTGAAAGGCTTCCAAATAATAAAAATATGTTGTAAGATTTTGCGGAAAATTGAGGGTGATTTTTTTTATTTTTAGAGAATATTTGAAAAGATTTTTAAGAATTTCAATTTGATTCCCAAAATGTTCGAAGAAGAACTTGAAAGATTTTTAAGCAATTTCTTCAAATTTGCTGCATTTACAAACATTGGAATCATTTTAAAAGATATTACAATGATTTAGATAAAGTTGAAAATAATTTAAAATTTGAAAGGATTTCAGGAAGTAAAAAAAAATTATATTTTTAAAGTTTCAAAAATAAAGTTTTGAAGATTTTTAAAGATTTTCCAGGTTGCAAAATAAAATTTTTTTTCGTAAAACTCCTAGGAAAATTTAAAATGGTTTTTATTCTCAAAAATTCATTTGAAGGAAATATTTAAAAAATTTGAGGCAATTTCTTTTAATCCGCAAGCATTTTTTTAATTTTAAGAAAAATGCTAATCATTTGAAAAATACTTGAGAACCACTGATGAATTGCTCAATGTAATGATTGCTAGAATGGACGTAATGGATTCCACATTGAATCAGATAATAACTAATATGAACATATTAGTCGGGGAGAATGAAAGAAGAATATCGGAGATCCAAAAAATAGGGAAAGCAGTAGGACTGAAAGGGGAAATCGTAACCGATAATCCCGATATAACAAGTGATGAGAGCGAGGAAGAAGAGAAAAGGCGAATACTGCGTGACACTAACCCACTTCGTGTAATCGATAAGTCAGACAACCCTCCAACCGCACCACCCTCCGGTTCAATCAATAACACCGCGTCGTTCAATCCTTCGACCGTACCACCTACTGGAACACCTCATAACTTAAACATGCGAGAGCAAGCTCGATGTAGTATCGATTTTATGTCGGCGAAGGAGATAATCCGAACAATAAAACAAATAAATGGTCATGATGACATGGGAATTGAAGACTTCATTAAATTGGTTAAAAAGGGAAAGAAAAAGTGTAGCCAACCTGACCTTTCATTAGATTTCATAATAGCCGAAAAAATAAAGGGTAGTGCTGAGAAGGCATTGAGATATACGACGATAAATTCTTTTGAAGAATTATTCCTTTCATTGCGGCAGAATTTGTACACAATTAAGTTCTGTTTCAGCATTAAGAAGCAAATTAGAAAACCTTAAAGAAGCACAAACGGAATCAGTTCAAAATTTTAATGTAAGATTCCGAGAAGCATTGAACGAACTAAAATATGCCGTGCAGGAAGAGCATACGAATAGGACAGGAAGAAAAATTGCACCAAGTATTGAAGACGGAGAATGTTTAAAACGGTATTTGTTAAATTTAAAAAGGGAAATAGGACTTCAGGAAAAGCTCGAAAACCCTGTAGTCTAACGGAAGCACAAAATTCGGCTGTAGAAATGGATATATGGCTAAGGGAAGCTCAACCCATTCATTCGCAACGATTTAATAAAATTATAACTCAGTTTTCACGACCACAATTATTAACAGCTACACCTAGACCTCAAGCGAACACGGCACCATTCAATGTATCAAATCAGAATATGCCTTTAGCAGATAGGTTAAAAATGAAATGTCATAAATGTGGAAAAATAGGACACTTCGCGGCCCAATGCTATGTTAAACCCCAACATTTTCAAATTGCATCAAACCCCTAATGAAAACCTGAAAATCAAGTGACAATGACAAAAGATATAGACCCTTCAGAAAACCAAGGAGAGGAAAATTGTTTAGAATATTAGGAAGTGACACAAGAAGAAATTTAAGAAGAGAATGCAGAATATCAGCAATATCTGAACGGTTGCAATCTATACAAGGAAGAAGAGCCGACGAAAGAAAATACAGATTATTAGTAGATTCTAGATCTTCACTTAATTTAATGAAGGATCAGCCTTACCATTAAATCAACCGACTCATCAATTTATGAAAAACTTCGTAATGGGAAACGATAAACATCAATCGAATAGTGCAACATATCTTAATTACTTAGGAAACAATCACCTTTTTCACATAATCGATGATGACTTTCCCTTACCAGAGGAAGTCATAATAGGTTTACCATTCCTTAATGAATTCGATATATACTCATTAACTACAAATTATTTAATTTTAGAAAATAAAAAGCTACCATTACATGATGACGGAGAATACATCTCACAACACTCAAGTTTAGCTTGTCAAATTAAAACAAAAGAAAATAATCAAGACGTTTGGATCGAAAATGCAGAAGGAATATCGGATGGTATTTACCGAATAAAGAATAATAAAATAACTTTACCAATATTTAATTATAACAAAAAACCCATAGAAGTACCAAAAACTATAGATTATGAGAAAATAATGGCAATTCAATTAAGGGATCAGAATTATAATTTTAAAAAAGAAAATAGAGTAGGATCAGAAAGATTAATCGAATTATTGAAAATTTCAAAACTAGATCACATTGAAAATCAAACCAAAGCAGAAATAAAAAAAGTAATAGTTAAATACAACGAAATATTTACTTTAGACACAGACCCACTACTATGCACAACATTAACCGAACACAAGATCATCCTGAATTCAGGAAAGGTAATAAACCTTAGATCACACAAATTTCCCGAGAATCATAGAGAATTTTTTTTAGAAGAAACACAAAGACTATTAGATGAAGGAATAATAAGACATTCACAATCACCATTCAATACAAGATCATTTAGGTCAAGCTAAATTCTTCTCCGCGTTTGATATGAGTGCTTGTTTCCATCAGATTCCGATGGAAGAAAAATCAAAAAAATATACAGTTTTTTCTACTACACAAGGACACTTTGAATATAATAGGATGCCCTTTGGATTGAAGAACGCCCCAGCTACATTCAAGCGTATGATGGATAATGCGTTTAGAGGACTTGTAGGCGAGAAATGTTTTATTTATATTGATGATATAGTAGTATTCGGTAAAACACTAGATGAAAATAACAAGAACTTAATTGCAGTTTTTGAAAGAATCAAAAAATTAGGACTAAGATTAGAACCACACAAATGTGAATACCTCAGACCGTAATAAGGATATTTAGGCCATTTAATAACAAAAAATGGAGTTAAACCTAACCCAGCAAAAAGAGAAGCTATACAAAATTTTAAAACGCCAACTACAGTCAAAACAATACAATCATTTTTAGGACTCACTGGATATTATAGAAAGTTTATAAAAAACATCTCCACCATAGCCAATCCTTAGACTAACTTAATACGAAAGGATACAATATTCGATTGGACACCTAGATGTCAACAAAGCTTTAATAAATTAAAAGAACTTTTATGCAATACACCAGTACTACGATTTCCAAATTTTAAAGAAGAATTTACACTTGAAACAGACGCTTCGAATCAAGGATTAGGAGGAGTATTATCACAAAATGGACATCCATGTTTATTTATCTCAAGAACATCAAATAAATCAGAAGAGAATTATAGCACAACTGAAAAAGAATTATTAGCAATTGTTTGGGCTTGCAAAAGATTACGTTAGTATCTATTAGGAACCAAGTTTAAGATTCAAACAGACCAAAAAGCTTTAGTCGGGTTACATAATGTAAAAGACTCGAGCTCGCGACTCTTACGATGGCGATTACGGCGACAGGAATATAAATATAAAATAGAATATGTTAAAGGGGAGGAAAATAAAGCGGCAGATTGTCTCTCGAGACTATTTCCGTTGCGAGATCAAGAAACAGATATTGATTCTGATATGGAAAGAAATAGTAATGAACCCGCACTGAAAAAACCTGTGATTACCGAACAAAGAATATTAGGAGATAAGGAAAAGGTGAAAATTAAGGAACCATCAGAAGAAGAAGAAGAAGAAGAAGAAGAGGAAGAAGAAGAAGATAATCAACTATATAAAGGATTTTAAGAATGGAAAGAAAACCCAGTAATGAACAATAAAGATAAAATTAAACCAAACGCTAAAGGAAAACTTTGGAAATCAATCAAAAATTAAAACATCAATGGAAGATAATGGAAAACAATGAGATAAAAATTTGAAATTCATTACATTCATAATTAATACAATGAAAAACGAAAGCACGGGCTTTTCACCTTTTGAGATGACATTCAGAATAAATTCAAATATCCCATCAGCAATACCAAGATCACCAAAACTCACATATGCTGATTTAATAAAGAAATGGAAAATCAAACATGACAACGTCATTAGAAAAGCTAAAGAAAGAATTGAAATTGAACAAGAAAAAGCTAAGAAGCGTTTGGATGAAAACATAGTTAAATCCACCCAGTTTACAAAATAGGAGATCAGGTCAAATGGAAAAGTAATATAAAACAAAATAAGTTGGATCCAAGTTGGAAAGGTCCAGGAACTGTCACAGAAATTACAAAGAATAATAATTTAAAAATTAAGTTTGAAGGCTAAACGCTCCAAATTCATGTCGATCAAGTGATGCCGTTTTATGTTCCAGGAAAATGATGATACTGATATTATGGATGTTAATAATGACGACACAAGCAAACTATAATCTACGAGAAATTTACGGAAACTTCTATCTGGAGGAAATTAGCATAGCATACTTACACCACGAGGAATGGAATCTAATTATGGGAATAAATCTAACCACAAATGAAAATAGCTTTCATGATTTGGAACGAGTAAATGATTTAGTGGAACAAACATGCGAAAATGAATGTATAGCGAAGAACGAAATAAGATTAGTAAGACATAGAATTAACAAATAATAATTATTATTTTTAAATTATTGTATATCGGAACCATATGTGGGCCAGAAAATAGTTCTAATTGGCACCTTGTTTTGGAAAAATTATTCAAAAAAAATTTTTTCAAATAAAATTCTGAAAACTTGGCAGGAATGGATGTGCTAGATAAATAATCGTTTATAAACCTTGCAATAAGTTATTCTTAATGATAAGTTGCTTAATGATGGCCAAAATTGTTAACGAGAGGAGAGAAAATTTAATAAATTTTAGATGTATACATTTTTCTAGCCTTTTTGATGAAACTATAAAATCGTAAAACTTGTTTTTTAAAAACGCCTTATCTCTACAGAAGTCGTGAGTTTGATAATTTTCATAAATACGTGGTTTGGAGTTGTATGCATGAGTCCGATAGATACAAAAAAAGAATGTTAGAAAAAGTAAATTTATTTTACTAAAATCAATTTTTTCTCAATGCCTAAATACTATTAACTGATTGAATAAGTAAAAAGATATTGATACTAAATGAGGAGACCGCACAGAAATATTTTAGTACCCTTTATAGATTTTGCTATATTTTTTTGATTTCTGTGGCGGTAGCAATTCACATTTATTCTTGAAGACATTTTAATTAAGATTTTCGGAAGCAAATCGGCGCTAAGTAAACAACAAAAAATCCCGTAAATTTATTTTTTCGAACATTGTGCTTGAGTGCAGTCAAATTTATTCCTTGAATTTACATCAAATTTCAACTGCAAGAGTATGCGATAACATTCTGGTGGAATTTTCTGACGAATTTATAATAAAATAATCAGTTCGTAAAATTGTATAGATTTCCTTATATTTAGTTGAATCAATCAAAGTCAGTGTTTATAACATGAATAGTGTTTATAATATAAATGCATCTCATAAAATGCTCATTGGTAAAAAATCGTTTAAATAACTGATATACAATTTGTGAGAAAAATGAGTCTTTGAAAAAAATGGATTAAATGAATTGGAGTTTATTCATCTCATATCACCATAGCCAGTCAGGTTTGGTTTCTTCGCTAATAATTACGTTACATGTTCAGACTAATCGCTGATATTATCAGTGATTATATTCCAAATTATATGAGAAATCCAAAATTAAAACTTTTCTTCAAAAACCTCTGTTTGAAAATTTAAATATTCTATAAGGATTATTTTTTCATTTTTTTTCAAAAGTATTGAACGCCATGCAAAAACATCTTTATAATTTATTCCAAGCAATAAACAAACAGAAGTTTTTTTTATTTGAAAAAATTATGCACGTGCCTTCAATGTACGGTTCTCCTGTTTTATCTTGTTTATTTCAGTTTCGTGTTGGCTGCGTGCATTCGTTCTATTGTCTAGTCTCCTCCATGTGGTAAGCATGACGTGCTTTGGCTTACGAATGGGGGAAAAATATTTGGTATATAAGCTGGGACTGAAACAGAAGAGGTTCAGTCTATTTTTGACAAAAAAAATTAAAATGACAATTTCAATTATCGCCTCCTTCGTTCTAATGGCTTTCCTCGTTTTATATGTGGAGTTTGCTGGCTCGTGTCCTCTGGGTTGTGGGGTTGAAACAGGTTGTTGCCGGACTTGCCATGAAACTGGTGAGTCGAAAAATTATTAATAATTAAACCGTGATATGCGCGCGCCTAATATATTTGTGTTTGAAGTATAATATATATAAAATATTACAAAACAAAAATAAAGCCTCTCAAAAAAGATCTACAAATTTGTTACCAAACACTTTTTGATAGAATGCGCAGTTTTTGTTTGAATCGTAAAAAATAACCGGATATGCAAAAGAGCTATGGAAATTCGTTTTTTCCGGTAGAAGTAATTGTTTGTGGTTTAAAATTCATCTATTCCAGTTGAATATTCCTAACTTTAGTTGAAAGTTCATCACGTTGGTTGAAATTTTTATTTTTATGGAAAATTAATTAACTACATACTCCATACGGATATTCCATCATTTTAGTTGAAAATTCATCTTTTTGGTTAAATATTCAATTATTCCATTTAAGGTCATAGATTTAGTCAAAAAATCTTCCAAAAATCATGGAATTTCTATAACTTTAAATAAATGTTACGCTTTCGCGCACAGTGCGGAATCGGCTATTTTCGATGTCTGTAAACGGTGGGCAAACGAGGGTTTTGCATGTATGTATAAAGAAAAATGTATTTTTTACCTTGAAAATCTAGGTTTAATTTGACATTTTTGGACAAAAAGTTGTATTATCTCGTTATGGCGAATCCAAATATGGACTTTAAATCAGCCAGGACTTCCTGGTTGTAGAAAAAAAATGCAATTGAATTGTCTATTACAAGCCTTCATAGTATCAAGGATTTCCAATAATGTAAATTTGACTATTTGTTGTATTAAATTGGTTTTTGGGCCGTCGAATTGGAATAAAAAACAAAAAAGTCAAAATACAAAATGACGGATCCAATACGTCGATTTAAAATCTATAGGCCAAGAGCACCTCATTATCAGTGTGTCTCTCGAACTGCTTCTCCAACGTCTCCAGGATAAAAGACGTTATGCTGATTGGTCGAAAATCTTTTGCAGCAGTGTAACCCTCCCTCCCAGGTTTGGGAATGAAGGCCACTGTGCCATCCTTCCATGTCGATGGCACGTGTTTAAGGGCTATGCTTGCCCTAAATAATGTCTTTAGGAGGAGGATCGACTAGATCTATGCATTTTGGTAAAACCGCTGGATAAATGCCATCCGCCCCTGGTGATTTAAACAGACAGAAGGACCCTACGGCCCATTCCACCTTTTTGTAACCAACGACCTTAGAGGCGAAATTCTAGTCGGCTCTCTTCACCTCTTGGCCCCAGCCTTCCTCCTCTGAGTCGGTTCTGATTCGCTTAAAAACCCGAGAAGTGAACTTCCATTAGGTGATTCAGCGTTGCTTATTCGTCTTCAGCAAATTCATCATTATCGAGCCTTATGAGCCCGAATAGAACTTTCGGATTCTTCGCCAGGATCTTGTGGAGCCTCGCTGTTTCCGGAATGTCTTTCGAATCCTCGCAGAAGCCCGTCCGATCCTCCTATTTATACTTTCTCATACTTTTATTGTATTCATGCTGGGCTGTCATATAGATGTCCCAATCTGAAGGCAATACAGTTCTATTTGTCCTATTACTCAACATGTCTGTCTTTTTACGGAGTCTCTCCAGGTGGGCATTCGACCATTCTGCTCCCTCCCTAGACTTCATTGTGCTTGTAGGGCAATTGTTTTCATATGATGTAGTCAGAGTCCTTCGCAGAAAATCCGCGGCGTGCTCTAAATCATCGATGGTACCATAGCTTGTTGGAAATTTCGTAAGCCTCCCTTTGAGTTTCTCTTCGCACGTGTCCCAAATTGTGCTTCCGGGGTTTCTAATGTTGAAAACCACCGGATTTCCTAGGGCTAATCGAAACAAGATATATTTGTGATCCGAGAAAGACTCCTCATCGGAAACTCTGCAGCCCACTGTACGCTCCTCAGTACCCTCGAACATAGAGTCAAATCGAGAACCTGACTCCTGTTCCTAGTCTGGAATTTGGGAGCATCACCGCGATTCAGATTCTACAGCTCTGTGCCCGCTATGTATTCAATTAAATTTCTCCCTCTGTCTCCCTGAGTCTCAACTTGCTAACGGAGAGATCTCTCGAGCAGAACTCAGGCACAAAGATCGCATTCATACCCTTGGCGGCTATGCATGCCCTTGACGCTTTTTCTTGTGGCCCCTTATATATGCAGCCGCATCCTGACAAGCCGCTTATCCTTTCCTGGGATAACAAGGGTTCTTGGATAAGGACAATTCCTGCCTGCACCACCGGCAAGCGCCTGGCTAGAACCGCTGAGATGCCTTTGCTGTGGTGCAGATTAATCTACATCATGGGGATTCTCGTATTCAGGCATTGAAAGGCTAATTCAGGGCTACTAGATAGGCTCGGCAGTCCAGAGCCGCAAGGGAAGCAGAAGTTCCCACCGCTCGTGACAGAGTGCCCCCTGGGAAGCCTTCCATCAACAGCGGTGGATTAGAAGAGGGTCCCGGAATGGGCCCCTCATTGTTTTTTGTTTTTCGTGTTCCATTTAATTATCCCACGAGAAGCTGAGGAAATTAGAAGCACTACATGCAGAGCTCTGTCCACCTCTATTGTGCGAGGCAGGCCAGGATGTTGAAGGATTTGTTAACCCAGGTGCCATTCAGCTCTTGACATGGCAATCACATCGTAGCTTGAGAGCATAAGAACTCGCGCCCTCGATATTTTAGGAGGCTTTGCCGTCAACCCCTGGAAGGACCGCTCCTTAGTACAAGTCCCACTGTCCAGAATCCGTCAGTTCCCCAGAGTAGCTAAACCTCGCAATGCAGCCCCTCTGGTTCACCTATCCAGATCTATAGTCCGATAAGACCCGTAAGCAATCCCTTTCCTTATCAACCACAGACAGAGTCAAGTGCCTAATCAGATAAGAATTAAATTAATTAATTTAATAGGATGTTCAAAATCATTTGCGATGATGTTGTATGTGCGAAAATTATGAGCATGTTGTGATTAGGAGTTCGTCTCTCAACAGCCGAAAGCAATATGTTCGCAGATATTAAGAGTTTTTTATCCGCTAGATTCTTATCATTCTGAAAACACCAGTTCCCGTTAGATCACTGAAGTTAAGCAGTGTTGGGCGCGGTTAGTACTTGGATGGGTGACCGTTCGGGGAATACTGCGTGTTGTTGACCCGTCGTGGGTGTGGTGGACCCACACTGGTAGTATTTATCCACCTAGAAACACTACCAGAATCGGGTAGTGAGGCAATGAACTTTCGAGTTCGAAATGCTAATCAATTTTTTTTTTTTTATGGTATGGCCATTTTAATCGCCTTCTGGGCTGCTGAATCTTTGCTACTGCCTTTGGTTGAATAAGGTCATCTACCTCTGAGGGGTGTGGTGGTGCCGGATCATTATTACGTTACGCAAGAATATTAGTTGTCGCTGCTTGATCTTGCATTGCATCTTTCTGCAGCTGGTGTTTAGTAACGACGTTTTTCCTCGCCAAATCAACCTGTTTTTTTTATCTTCATTGCTCACTCTTCTGAGATGTGTAGATGACTCCTGATATCTTTCACCTTGGTGATAAAATCCTTAGCAGCAAACTTTGTCTTGATGTTGTAAACTCTTTTTCCTTTGATTTAAAACTTCGCACTTTGATAATAGAAGCGCACCGATTCCTCTTTCATTGTGGTATTCCACTTGATGCTCTTTCACAGCATTTTTCTTGCAGTCGTTGGCATTTGATTGCTTACGCTAGCCAAAGCATCCTTAGTAGGTATAGTTTATGTTCCACTATTCACCGTTTGTCGCAGATGACCTTGCTGGCCAGCTGTTTGATTATTCAGATCAGCCAGACCATCTTGCAGCTCACCATCACCACTGTCCCGTATACTGTGGCCCCCAGCAGTTGCGTGAAGGGTAACCAATGTCGAAAGAACCAAGACGTGTGCGTCATACATTCATACTTTTTCTATCCTGAAAGGCAAACAAGAGAGTACAATTTACGCAAGATGACACCACGCAACACTGTTCCTTGGTGATCGCATCCGGTCTGCTATGAGAAACAGTGTTGACAGACCAGATGAAGTGATCGCAGAAGTACAGCTTTCAGCATCCAGTTGACGATGGACTGCGTCTGACGCTGGCAAGCTGGAATCATATTGAGTTGTTTCAGAAAGGAAGCTTTTGTTCCTTTAGGGCAGCCGGTTATGGGAAATACAAGGTAAACTTTGTAGCTTTGTTACAATCTGCTTAGCTCGAAGAGAATTCCTAAATAGTTAGCTCGTGGTTTTCCTTCTTTGCCGTAATATTACCATTGGCCGGTGCCGAGAATTCAATCACGTAAATAATCTGTATCCTCAGATCTTACAGGACGATGTTAGGCTTTTTAGCACTGATACGTTGAGTGGTGAAGAATGAGGAATTCCAGAAGATCCTACACTGGTCATTCTGCACAACAGACTCAAGTTTCCCCTGGGCGTACGGCAAGATGGGCGTTACATCAAAACCATGGAAGTGCCAAAGATGGCAACATAAAACTTCAAGAGCCGCACGGTGTCTCTCTAAGTACCCAGAGAGTGCTTTCAGATGAAGTAGATGATTCAGTTGGGAGTGTCAAGTGACAGAGTCAAGTGACTGAAGAAATGAGGATGTTATGAGTTAATCTAATATAATGTTAAGAATCTTCGGCAGTGATGTTGTAGGTACAAAATTCGGAGCATGGTGTGATATGGAGTTCGTCTTTTACCGCTGTTATCCTTACACAGCAACCGCGAGCGGTGAAGGTGACAACAGCCGAATCTGGATTGTTGATGTATAATGACCGCTACATAATTACGTCTATGCAAACGTTCTCTTCAAGCCATTATGCGACAACCGTCAATAATGTGCTTGATAGATTCATTGTTATCTCAACATAATCGGCACCCGTCAACCACTTATTGATATAACACGTCCTTTCGAACATTTCTGGAGCTGACAACTCAGTTATGAATCGCATTCACGAAACTCTTCGTTCCTGGAAACAGTACACTGTTTTTTAGCCTACTATTAGATGCCTTACTATCCACTACTATATTTAATTTAACGTTTTGGGGTGCTCACCTTGGATGGATTTTTGTCTCTATTGCGCTTCTGAATCCTCTATAGTTTCTGCCCCAATATTTAAGGCCTCGTCTGAAGAAAAATTCAAGGGCGTGTTCCTTAGATCCGCTATACAGACGGTCTTGTGAAGCGCAAGTTCTCGTTTGTTTTAAAATATGTCTCGCGCGTCCCTGGGTGACGGATAGGGGAATACTCGCCGGAAACAGAGGGTAGGGCTGAAATAAAATAGGCCCCGCAGACCAAACAGACTGGGTGAAGGACACACCGAGAAAAATACCATGACCTCTTCCTGTTGCGGCCCTGCACCGAGGGTTTCTGCTGAATACGGTTACACTACTCAATAAGCAGTCGCAGGTAACGTCCAGGGATGGTCCCGAAGGAAAAGCCTCCAAGCCAAGGCGTTAATCCACCGTGCCGAAGGCTGCATGGCACCAGGGGAGTGGTGTCACAAACGGTGTCTCTAGGATACCAGGTCGCCTTCTAGAATATACAGACCTTAACCCCGCATGCGGGGCTCTGCGGGGGTGGACCTTTATTTCCCTAGCTACTCGTGGGAATTGAATGGAGAATGTACTAAATTTAAACCGAAGTGTGGCTGAAGAGTCGGAGGGAGAGTATGATGACGTGGAGGAACCTGACAGGAGTCAGGGGTCTTATGGAGAAGCGGAGAAAGGGATGGCTGAAGGTAAAGTAATCTTTGAAGACTTATTTGCGGTACTGCGGGAGATGCAAGATTTTTGCGATACAAAGCGAAATATGTTCATGCCTATTAGGAATGGACTGAAGGAGGCACTTGATTTAATGAAGCACTTGGGAAAGAAAGTGGGCTGCGCCCATGCTACCTTCCGAGAGGCGATAAAAGATTTCGGAACGGAGGTTTCGAAAAAAGAAAAGAAGAAGGCGAATGCTAAAATGAGGGAAACGGTGAAAGAAACCAGCGGAACGGGGACCCAGACAGAAGAAGCAATGGAAACTCCCGCTCGGAAGCGCGAACGAGAGTCCACCTCGAGTCCCGTTGAGGTTGGCTCCTCCAGGCAGGCGAAGAAGAAGCCGAGGACGCTCACTACACCAGCAGCGTCCTCAAACCCAAAGATGAGAGTGGCAGGGGCGACACCATCTGCACCTGCACCCACGACGAAGAAGAAACAGCACGGAAGAGCTCGACCCGAGGCGGTTCTCATCAAACCAGCCGAGGGTCTAAGCTACGCCGAGGTCCTCAAAGACCTCAAGTTGAATGTAAAGCCGGACACCCTTGGTGTAAAAATCAGGGGTGTCAGGCAAGCCAGGAATGGGGAGGTCCTTGTGGAACTCGGACCAAGAGCAGAGGGCAGGGCCGAATTCTCGGCTGCTGTCAAGGAGGCGGTTGGTGTGTGGGTTATCATGCGCGAGCTCGTCCCCCTTACCGAGATCGAGGACTTGGACCTCGATCCTACGACTGAAGCCGGGGAAGTAGAAGCGGCTGTTTGAAGCCACTTCGGTAACAAGGGTGTGGGAGAGGTGAAGGTCAGCCTCACGAAAAGAGCCTTCAGGGGCAACCTGAAGGCTTTCGTGGAGCTGGCCGAGGAACTGGCCGCGAGGTTGGTACGCACAGGACACCTGAAGGTGGGGTGGGTGTCCCGTCGTGTACATAAAAAGGTGGAAAGGTTCGGTGCTACCGCTGCCTGGGCTTCGGCAATATGGCAGCCGGTTACGATGGCCCAGACCGTGCAAGGGCTTGCTGGAGATGTGGCAAGGAGGGCCATGAGGCTGCGATGTGCGAAAGTTCGCCGCAGTGCTTCCTCTGCGCCACAAACGAAGATAAGCCCCGTACAGACCATCGTCCCGGGACAATGAGATGCAGGGCGTTCCGAGAGGCAGCCTTATCGAGGAAGCCTTAGGACGCGCAACCTAGACGAGCAATACCCAACCAGGATGCCGAACGCCGACGAGCCCGTTGTGTGGTACCACCACACTACTGAGGACGATGCGTGCATCCTGGTTGGATGATGATCAGAAGTAATGCGAAAGCGGTTCCGAGGACATGGGTTGGCGGAAAGAGGAGGTGAGTTTAGCCCGAAGGAGTGCGTGAAGATAGGGATAGCATACGTTAGAATCAATTTGAGTCTTGTAATAATGGCAGTTGTTAGGCTTGCTTTATTATTGTATGCCGAATACTCTTAGATGCGAGAATACTCAGGTATTTATATGACTCGCCCGTAGCTATTACATCGATATCTTTCTCGAAATCTCTCTCTAGCTCTGCAGTCCCTAATTCTCCTCTTGTTAAATGCACTTTTATGAATTCATCTAGTTACCTATGTGTAGAAGATAGGTCAATTGTTGACCATCCTCATTATCATCTATTCGGAACCCATAACACATGCTATTTAGTGTTTTTCTCAATATGTTTAACGCTAAATAGAACCACAGTGCATTAGAGGAGTCTCCTTGGAAGATAGCCGTCGTAATGGGTATTAATCTAGTTATCCTTGGTTCTCCATGATCAAAACACTTCATTATTGTACCTCAAAGCATCATCGCACGACTTAGAAAGTCGATGATGCGTAAGCAGATTTTGTATATTTTTAAGATTCCAAGCAAATAGTCACGTGTTACGGGAGGGAACGGTTGCTGCTAGTCGATGTCTGCCATGTCCATGGTGACCAGATCTTTACTGCCCCGCGAGTTTTTACAACATCCTTTTTGGTCTTTTGTCAGGATTCCATTCTTGTCACAGTCAAAATATACTTTATCTGCAATAATCGCTGTAAGGCATTTATAAATTATTGGAAAACAGGCTATCAGTCTAAATTCGAATGGATTTTGGGCGCCTGTTTTTTTATGCGTACCTTTGAGCATAAAGTCTGGCATCAGATCTGGGTGTTCTATGATCTTCTGAAAATACCTTGCCACCGCAGTATGCACACTCGTCAGGCACTCAAAACAGAAGTTATGTGGCAACTCCAGACTCGGAGCACTCCAGTTACTTGCCTTTTCAGAACCGTTGACACATCTAAAGCTGTGATGTTAGTCAGCTCCATTTCAGGGTTAGTGCTTGCTGTTGCTTTCTTCAGTTGGAACCAGGCAGTGTCCAACTTGCTTCTGACAGTTTATTTCCCAAACATCCGACCAGTAGTTTCTTGTGATTTTGCTTTACACTAAGCTCACGATAGAATCTTCTTTCATCTGCCTGAAAGGTTCGATTTTGTTGCGTTCTTGAACTACTTTTCTTGTATCCACGCAGTCCAGCAATAAAAACATCAAGTCTCTGCCGTTGGGAGCATATAATGTCATCCAATATTGCTTGTGTCAATGTCTCGATATACCGAGGGTGGATGATTTCATTGACATGGTGTTTCAGCTTCTTAGTTCTATTTCCTTTCTTATATTGAGTCAATTGAAGCAATTTGCACCTTACTTTGCTAAAATCCATATCCAACCTGATATTTCATCGTAGTTCTTGACTCCTTCCTGGGAAAAAGACTATAATAATTCTAGGCCTAGTTCTGCAACCTAACGTTCTAATGGCAGCCACAGCTGCACAGTATATAAGAGTAGTACCTCTAACGCAGTTTGTTTTGCGTTCAAATACGTCTGGGTAAAACCTTGCTGTTCAGGTGTTCTGTTAGTGCACCCAGATCATTTTTGATGTTCATCTTGAGCAGAGAATGCCTCCGTGTTGATGCTACATGTCTGAACTCTAGTAAAGCATAACCAAAATTTCGCTGAAGGTGTTGTAGTTTTCCTGGGACTTCGCTTTTCACATCACTGTTATTAATATCCGATTGTCAAAATATTTCCGTTCTTGACTCATAATTATTTTGATGCCATCAAGCCATATCCTTGTCGGAGTCAGCATGACTCAGCGATTTGGACCCGTCTGACACACGTTCAAAACCACGAATCCACTCCTTCTGCCTTCACTTACGACACTCAATCCCACTTTCTTGCAATAACTCCTTTCTACAAGATGAGGCAGAGTTTGAAGTGTCGGGACAAGGCTGTCGCACGCGTTCTTTACTGTGCTAAAGTTAGGCGGCAAGCTATCCAATGCCTTTGCAATTACTATTATTTCAGATACCGCCTCACCCGCGTTTTTAATTTGCGCGGCCATGTTTCGAATTTTAGCTACGTGTTCGACAATCGAATGACTCGCCGCCATGCGGTATTCGTGAAACCACTGTAACAATAAAAGTTCGTTTGGAGTACATAGCTGTTCATGAATACGGCACGAATTGTCCCACATGACTTTCGCGAATGTGCACACTAATAATGACTTGAGTTCAGCGATTTAAAGTGTCGATAATATCAGAAAAATTGCTTTTGTGATGCTTGTGTGATGCGAATCACACACAGGCATTTTTGTCAAGAGGCTCAGCGTTGCCATATCCGTTAGCTCGCCTGCTATTCTCAACACAGATAGAGATACCCGAAGTACATACACTTCCATGTTGGTTGTTGTTTTGTTTTTAATGTGCGGGGGCTGGGCATGATGCCGCATCTCTGGCGCTCACGCTATAAAGCCTATTATGCCACACCCATGTTTATTCTTAAGGTGGTATTCTGAATCCAGCCATCTTCGCTGAGTGTTTTTGGATCTCGGGGGGTTTTGTCGTTACCAATGTTCTGAGAATATATCTCACTGGTGCCAGCCGAACCTATCTCACAGTAAATGACGTCTTACTTTGTAACAGGCAAAGTGATCCTTACCCACTCTGCCATTCAGCAGCCCACCTAGCTCGCCGCATAGGAGGGATACGGCTGGACTAGGGTGGACAGAGAGAACCATCGGATGTCATCAGTTAGTTGCACAGGTTCGAAGCACTGTCCTGATGTATTATGAAAGTGTATGTGTGTGTGTGTGTCTTCATTATTCGAAGCCGTCCAGCGACCACCGAACTGCTTCGAACCCCAATGTTAGGCTCTCGAAAGGCCCATTTGTCCTTGGTACGACACCAGCATATTCTGAGGGAACCTACAGTTTGAGGTGGGTTCCGAAACACCGAAGGCCGGTAGAAGTAGGTAGAAAATTTTCCATTCGTACCGGCTCAGAGATCGAACTCCAGACCTTTTACAAATAAAAAACTGAAATGAATAGGACAAATGTAAATTGTTTGTAAGATTTTCTATTGATCGAATGAGATATATTTTATATTATTTACAAAATCTGAGTATTGGTTTCGTTCTAGTAACATCCAAAATAACTATAGATTCAAAAATAAATGCCTTAATCGTTAATTAAAAAAAGAAATTGTGGATTGAAACGAAATTGACATGTCTATAAGTTCGAATACCTAGTCCAAGAGCTGGTGACGTTTTTCGTGAAGCGAGAGTATAAGTCCTAGTTTTTGGCTTATATATCTGGGAAATGACCATTCTTTCGAAACCCGCAAATGCCAGACGCCCTGCCTGGGGCCTCTGGGCAGCTGAGCCAGGTGAAAAAATTGAAGATTTGAAGTGATAGTATAAGAGCAAATTTTCTTCTAGGATCGATTATTGATGCCCCAAGTTTGTTATTATTCAATCGCCAGACCGATAGCTGGGGGATAACATACTGCCAGACTCGATAATTATCAATTTAAAAAACTTGGATTTTGCAGTGACAGTATAAGGTCTGGCGTTTTCAATAACATAATGAATAGTATTCACAGGTAGCATTCGTAAAACAACGGACTGAAATTCCGGGGATATCACCTTAAAAATTAAGTCTGAAAATGAATAATTTTCCTCGAAAGTGTGGGTCTGAGCGGAGACCGAGGGACAAGCGAGCATCAGCGTCAGGGCAAGAGGCTGAATTGAGGGGATAACGGTGAATGCGACTGCCGGCCACGTCCCTCAGTCCCCGCTCAGGTGGTGAAAATGGCCGCGATCGCAAAGCACGAAACGCACCTGGAACATTCTCTGGATCGGTCAAATATTTGAACCTTTAGAACGTTCCAGAGACGCTCCAGAAACAGACTAGTATTAAAAATTTCGAAGTGAGCTAAACCCGAAATAAATCATTAGAAAAATACAGATGCAGATTATTTCACTATCACAGCGAAAATGTTATAAAATAAGAATTAAAGCATTTAAACATAGTTTGAAGTAACGTTAAAAATACTGGTATTAAATAATGAAAAATATTTTTACTTTCAGGAAGTGTTCATTTCTGCTAATAAGACAGCACGGAAAGAACGTGTCCGTAAAAGAGGTCAGGAACTTGAGCTCGGTCCCGGATACGAGATATTGTTTTCTCGATGCAGGCAGATAAACGATACCTGAATTCTTCTTCATAATTCTTCTTGTTCTTCAAAATCTTCAAATTTACGTTATAATGTTCTTTGCACTTCAAACCAGTGTAGTTTCCCGATGTTCATGCTGAAATCATTAAATTATTTTTAGAAACTTAAAATTTGTTAAATATGTTCAACTCCAATCAAGTGAATTGTTCTTGTACTTACAAGAAAATAATTACAGTTTTCGGGGGTTGTTCAAATCTATTATGATACCTATATTAGGTACTAAGTACTACTACCAGTACGAATTAAAGGAAAAATCGATGATTGCGTACTTATCCAACACTAGAAGAGTGGATGAATGGGTCCATTTATGAAGCTCCAGCTGCCAGACACCGACTAATGAAAAACGGGTGCGAAATTCAATTATACTATTGATGTGCAGAATATCCAGGATTATATCAACAATCCTGCCAAGTTGAAAGTGAATTTTTCTTTCCTTTTCTGATAGAGGCAACTATTGATGCTTACCCCAAAACCTTTTAGTGACAAATGTCAATTACTCAGAACAGAGAAAGAGATTTTCCTTAAACCCGTTTCCGCATGGAAGCTTGCGAATCTATTCCTCAATGTTCTGAAACACAACAGCCAAATTTATCACGAAAAGAGATATGTGCTTATGAGAAATTATTTATGACTTGAAAGTACTTTGTAAAGAAATAAGCTTACTTGAAATATGAATTTTTGAATCATAATTTGTCAGTTATTTAAGATAAAAAAATGAATAGGAAAAAATTTGAATAGGTTTAAGAGATATTTAGAAGTTTTGGAAAGATATAATAATGATAATTGTGAGCAAACAAGTTTTTAACACATTTGAAGCAAAATGTAGATTTTTGTCTTTTTGTACAAGACATTTAAAATACGTTTCAAAGGAATAAAAAAAACCTCTATACGATTTCTGGTAATGTTGTATGTGATTTTCTCATTCACCTGAATTTATTTTGAAAGAATATTCAGAAACATTTGAAAACTTTCCAAAAGTTTTCGAAAAAAAAGAATTGGTATGATATTAAATCAATTTTATTAGTCATGCAAATCTTGGTTTAACATGGAAGTTAATTCAAATATTAACAAAAATTCCACTTAGCTTAAATAAATTCTACATATTTTTCAAAGTGACTAAAAGTTTTCCTAAAACATTTTCAAATGCTGCAAAATGAAAAAAAATGCTAATAAATTTTCTGGATACTTTTTCGACGTGTCTGAAATTTTCCAAAATCTTTTTGAAACTTCTTGAGAATCATAGGAAAATTATATTCACGTAACGTTAAACCAAATAACGACAGAAACATAAAAATTAAATTTGTTGTTTTCAATACGTATTCATGATAATGGATGCTAAGTGCACCCTCCGTCTCCATCTTGAAATAATAGCACTCGCTATATTGAGAAAATTCGCCGGAAGCAATACTATTACTATTATATATACTATATAATGAAATATATGTGATTGAATATTAATAATTTAAAAATAAATTGGTATGAAAATCGAATTGGTATAGAAATTAACAGATGAACGTAGGCAGGCATCCCCCACTGCTTAGTTGCGACTCCGTTTTTGGCGTCTCGGCCAATCAGCGGGCCCGCAGCCATCTCCCGCCGCCACAGAGAGCTCCGTGCCCGGTCACCAGGAGCGAGATCTCTGACTTAGAGATCAGTTGTGTATCAACATTTGGAAGCGCAGTATCCTCGTTCTGCCTTCTGCACTCTGTCAAAATAAAACTCATCTCAGACTTAAAACGAACCTCTCGTTTAAATTTTTTGTTTCTCTTTCGAATACCTCATACTATCTCACGACATTTCTCTCGTCATGAGGCTTCATCTTCGAGTTCATCGTTGAGTATTCCCTACTCGAGTAAAATCGGTCAGGAGTTTCAAGTTATTTCTTCGCATCGGCTAGTATCGAGTTATCAACCAGGTTTTATCTATTGCGATATTTGTGAACCACGTATAGGTGGAGATGTAAAATCACCACTTTTGAGAGTTGTGTCTGCTGATTCGAAAAAATATACATTTGGCTCCACACAGGTGTCGGGTTTTTCAGCACCTCATTACAGACCTCTACTACATACAGGCTTTCGGACCATCGAAATAGATATAAGGGACCATCTTGGACTTCCGATACCATTTGAGATTGGATCGCCGACAGTGACACTTTATTTTAAACTACTAGACTAGCTGCGATGTATTTTTCATCATCCAAAAAATGACTGTATATGACAATTATTACGCGAATCAAGTTGGTGGAGGAGGACTTTCATAAATTTATATTGGATCTCCCTACCAAAGAGGACAACCAATTGCACGCGTAGTCGGTGAAGAAGCGCTACGCACAGATATGAATGTCACTGACGACTTGGAACACAATATTCCACTCAAAAGTGCCGTGAAAACACGTATTGTAGAATCTGGACAGAATTTAAAGAAACGTGCTATGGAGAAGGTGAAAACTTTATGAGAGGTTCAGGGCATAAATCGCTGCTCAAGAGGCAGAGACTTCAGTCAATCGGTGAATTGGGTGCATCGCGTATCTTCGGTAAAGTTGACAGCGACTTAAGAAAGAGGAAGAGGAAGAAGAGGAGAACAAAGGGAGTAAAGAGATTGTCAAAAGGCAAAGGGAAGCAGAAGAAGAAGACGAAAGAAAAGAAGATTAAGCGTAAAACGACTGTAGAAAGACGTTCAAAATCAAAGAAAAAGAGGATTCTAGACATTTTCAGAAATAAATAATAATAATTTACAGAAAATATCTTTCTGACACTAGCACTCGTGTAAATGCTTGAAATCAGAGCTTGATCTATTTTCGCTACCACCAACTCAAACGTCAATAGAAGGTTCTCAGTGGGTTCACTACAAACCTATTTCATCACTCACAGACAATTCACCCATACAATTTGTCGTTCCAGGCAACGGAGATGAGTACACTGATTTACCACATACTATGCTGAATCTCAAGATAGCATCACATCCACCAGAAAAAAAAAGAAAAATGCAGCTTCTATAGCTCAAATAGCTCCTGTTAATAATAGGTTACACTCAATGTTTAATCAGGTGGATGTATACCTTAATCAGAAACTAGCATCACCACCAAATAATGCTTATGCTTACAGAGCATACATTGAAACGTTACTCAACTATGGACCAGCTGCGAAATCCAGTCATCTTACAGCGTCCTTGTGGGTGAATGATAGCCCCGGGCAGATGGAAGGTATTGCTGAGGAAAATAAGGAGCTGAAGCTTCGTCGCGCATATTTTTGTGCTGAAAAAAAATTGACTTGATTGGTCACATAAACTGTGATATTTTTAATCAGGATAAATTTCTATTGAACGGTGCAGAGATTCGCCTTCGTCGCGTACGTGCTAAAGATGCTTTCTGCCTCATGGATCCCACAGGCCAGGCATCCATCCATATTGAAGAAGCCACTCTTTTAGTTCGTCGAGCAAAAATTAGTCCTGGTATTTTACTTGCTCACGCAAAAGCACTATCACATGGGTCGACAATGCTGCATACAACGGAAACACAACGGAAGACCCGTTTAATTTTCAAAATTATAAAATAAATCTCTTTTCACTATATGTGAATGGCATGTAGATCCCATCGAAATCTATTCAACCAGATTTTACAAAAAAAAACCTCTACGTTGAGGCATACCACTCACTGTTCACTGGATCTGGTATTCATTTCCTCAATGAAGCAAATAATATAGATCGCGACGATTATCACGGATTCTGCCTTTTTGCATTTGATCTTACACCAGATTTGTCAGCACACTGCTACTCACATTGGAATCTTGTAAAGCATGGGTCTTTGAGAATTGAGGTTTGTCTCGAGGAAGCACTTGTAGACACTATCAATTGTCTAGTTTATGCCGAGTACGACAATGTCTTGGAAATTGACGGGGCAAGGCAAGTTATTGCAGACTATAGCAATTGATTTGACGCAACAAAGGTTTCGACCAGTTCGATCATGTCGGGCCCCCCCCCCCCCCCGTGCTCACCTGTCAACGGTCCCCATTTATACAAAAGACGCACGTCTGAGCTGGTTTGAACAGGTCGAAACATGAAAAATGCACACCCTCAAACACACACCTGCCAACCTATATAAGCCGGCAGTCTTCAGACGTAACCCAGTACTGGTAAAGAACAATTGCATCGTCTTACATCGTTCTACTCATATAGTTTTGCGTCGCAGTCCTCGTGCTCGTTGTGAAATCTGCAATATGGTTGACTATGTTATCGAAATTCAGGGTTTTCGGGATCTTGATGACAATTTTCTACCAAAGGAGGTAGCTATCGTCACTTTCTACCTGTGTAGAACAACAAAACAAATGGCTCTGAAGATTTTATCATGGGATCGAGCGGTTCGAAGAAGACATTTCCATGAAGTTTCTCTACTCCAATGTCCGAGATGTAGCTTAATTTGCAGCAACAATTTACACACGTGGGCGTGAAAAAGCGAAACCTCTACAAAAAATACTGAGCAGGCAAATTATTAACCTGGAAGAACTGACATGTCCTACATTCAAACAACTACCAGACAAACGAGAATATTGTTTCCATCATGGAATCAAAAAGGAGGAGGATTACGCACGTGCTCTCAATAATGCTATGAGACTCAAACGGTGGCTCGGCAAACAACAACAAGAGCAGGTCCGATTATCAAACAAAAACAACAACAAAAGTGTCACCAAATCATCTCAAAAAAAACATTGCTGTTCAATAACACATCGAGGACGAGGACTGCTATCGACGGAGAAGATAAAAAACCAGTGTCTCCTATACTTGCATCCAGTTTACCATCACACGCATACGAAGACGTATGGATGGACAATGAACATCCTGAAAATTCTGCAAGTGCTTCAACTGACGGGGTCCCACACAATCGGTGTGTCCCCA
Organism: Andricus quercusramuli; assembly: GCA_932178445.1. NCBI lineage: Eukaryota > Metazoa > Arthropoda > Insecta > Hymenoptera > Cynipidae > Andricus > Andricus quercusramuli. Next base: position 79,183 of record CAKNXH010063782.1, read on the forward strand.
GCTGATAAAAAACCGAAAACTTGGACGAGACCTGCTATCGTTATCAACACAGTTGACCACACAAAACCTGGTTCGCATTGGGTCGCCATCTTCGTCGACAGCTCAAGCAGAGGAATATACTTCGACAGTTACGGTTTACCGCCTCTATTCCTCAAAATCTTCATCGTTTACGAGGAAACTGTACCCTCTTCAGGTGGAACCCCCACCCCTCCTTTCAGGTCACACCACTCGACCAATCAGAGGCCGTCCTATAGCTCTGTATATCTACTAAGAACCGTGAGTGCACAGTACACTGGGTGTTGAACATTGTGAAATTGGCATGTAGCTCTATCAGTCGACGAATATTCCGAAGTGTATCCCTAAAAATTTGATTTGAAAATTCCTGAAGCTGACTCACTAAGCACAAGTTGAGGTGAAAAACGAACTACGGCTCAGTTAGACTTCAGAAATCATTTTGAGATGGAAAACGACGACTTAGAAAAAAAATCCTACAAAAGTTACTCACTTTTTACCGTAGAATCCAAATCAATAAAGAAAAATATGTCACCCCATTTAAAAAAAAGTAACTTCTGGTCTGAACAAGCCACTTCCGGTGGTAGCCGGAAGTTGAGAATACTTCTATTCTATCGGGCACCGTCCATTTACTATTGGGAGGTACTGAACTTTTTTTTCTATTAGGTATTTTGGATTTTGAAAGAGGTGGACGGGTGGTCTGAGACACCCTTCATATAAAAAAATCATAATTTTTGTTAACATTTAGAAACGTGATATTGAAGAATAATAAAAAAACATTTATATTTTATTTTTTTATTTTTCATACACAATTTTTTCATTCAAATTATAATTATGATATAATGTGTGAAATAACCTTCTAAATATTTTAATAGAAGCGACTAACTTCGAATGAAATGAATTTAAAAAAATATACATTTTACATTGAGAGATACATTTGAAAGTCAAAAGGAGGAATTTTTGAGAAAATAAATATTCAGACTCGACTTTCGCTTCCAGGGGGCTCACAACACGGAGATCCGTTGAAAAACTGAGGAGTGAAATTATGGAAAATTCTAATACTTTCCCAATCATAACTCACGAGAATGTGAAAAATATGAATAATTTCGTATTTTGCTGTTTCAATATTTGTTGAAATTGTATTATAGACAAAATCCGCCTTAATAAATATGCTCAAGTTGCAATGGTCGAGTTGTTTATTGCCCCAGCCTTTGCGCGTTCAGATTGCTTGAGACTTTTGAGGTAACGTTAAAAAAAAATAAATCAAGTAACCGATACTTGAATTTGGAAATATTTTTTTTTTCAATTTTCAAAATAATGGTTTCAAGGTAAAAAATCAGAATCTACATATTTTTATAAGCGTTGTATTTTTCTGTGATAACAATATATTGGGATGACAGGTTGTTTCAGCAGATTCTCCTGAAAAGATGTTGGCTGAACAATAATGTAATTCTAATTAATTTTTAATCTAAGTTTTTGTAATAATGTTTTGCTAAAGTTATGCTGGACTGCTTCCGTCGTATGACTGAGGGCTTTCTGAAGGAATCCGGATTAGATTGAATAAACAGTTTTGAAGTTACATGTATGGCGGCGCTGGCTTCATGTGAAGTTAGCGCGCAACACATTTTGTATAAAATGTTATAAAGCTCAAAATTTGAAACTCGCGGCCTTTAAAGGTCCAAAGAAGCCCCTAATTATACGATAGTCTTTAATTTGGTTTTGTGAAAAAGCGGTGCTAGTTTCCGGGATGATGCTGTCCGTGCAGACGACGTAATTCTACCAGTCTGTCTTGCCGTCTGTCCTCTGTATACTGAGGGTGCTGATTACATAAGGCTTGAGCTCTTTCATATACCCCATTTCTCTGTAACAAAAACATTATTTCAGCGCTGATTCCAGGTATTAAAATAAGATATATAGAAAACAGTATCGAGTGGAAATAAAATAAGATAATTGGTGGAATCGCAACAGTCATGAGAAATAACTAGCTTATGTCAAATAGTTACACTAACTAGTCACTGTTCTGGTGACGATAGTTGTAACTAAGTTCCTTTTCGAAATAAGTAGCAATTCACTCACTATGGATACATTTGTCAGTAACTGTAACTGTGACAATTGCTACTTTTTTTAGTTACTTTGGAAATGTGAGTCACTCTTTACGATAACATATTGGGGAATTTCAGTATAGACCTACGATGATTTTCCTATGATGAATTTGTTGTAATAGAGAAAGTAAAATCAAATGATATGATGGAACAGGATCTAAAATTATTTACAGGAATTTCACAGGATTTCACTGATATCAAGGAACTTTCCAGGATTTTCGAAGACTTGAAAGATTTCAGTTAAATCAACAGATTTTCTCACAGCAATTCTACATCCCACTTGATTCCACTTATGTCGCGCGTTATCCCGAGCGTTATCCCAAGGATATACCCAGTATATCCAGGATGTCTGTGGAACTTTACTGGAACATTCTAATGTCTCATGTAGGATTTTGTTATGTTCTATATATTCCACATGGAACATCTGAATATCTCAGAAACGTCCCATAGACATCCTGGATATCATGTCGATATCCCTAGGATACCTAAACTTTTGCCCGGGCAATGAACGGCATTAAATGGGCACCGTTCGCAAGATTGTTCCGTACGGTAGGAATCGTATTGAAATATGGAAGCATGCCCAAGACTAAATCGGTCGGTTTTTCATCTAGGGCAAGCTTCCACTTTTTCATGGTTGTTCATGAACCAGTAAATAATTTAGAATTTTTTGGTTTAATTTTTAAGAGAAGATTTCTGACTTGAATTTAGCGAGGTTTCGAATTTCCATTCCCTTTCCTAAAGCATGCAGAAATTGGAATTTGAAAATCAAAAATTTGTCAACTGAATTTTCTCTAAGAGTTAGTAGTTAAGCTAGGCTGGTTCCGGGACAACTGCGTAGTTCCAGCTGCCACCGACAGCTAGCGCCACTGGTCAGTTCCGTAAGTCGGTGCTTGAACTGTCGATAAGGTAGATCCCTGGCGTAGATTCTTCACTCGGCCAATAAGGATGGTCCCTGTTTTACCGACCTCAGTCGTTAAACAGTGATCAAAATTTCTAGAAAGCTAAAACGAATTCGCGGTTTGCTTAACGAGGTGGAATCTTTGACGTAAACTATGAAGATTTTCGATACATCGAAGTTTCTGGAAGGCTTGAATACAAGCTCTCGCTTTCGAGGTTATATATATCCGTAAATTTCCGAGATACATCGATATATTTTCAATTTCCACATGTAATGATACATATTTAAAACTGAACGTCTCGAGGGTACAATTTTGATTAGCACCCGCTTTCCGACGAAATTCTGTGGTTGTCCTCGTGACAGAAAGGCCTATGACGGAACCACCGAACGCGTCCTCGGGTTGCGGATAGAGGGTCCCTGTACCAAAGGTGTCTGCTGAATATGGTTACAATAATTAATAAGCAGTCGCGGAATGGCCTCAAAGGAATAACCCCTAAGCGGAGGCGTAACAACCGTGCCGAAAGCTGAATAGCATCTGGGTGAGGTTCTTAAACGGTGACACTGGGATACCGGTCGACCTCGCAGAGTATACAGCCTTATCCTTGCATGCGGGGCTCTACAAGGATGGAAGAACCCTTTCCCGGCACAGAACACCTGACATTGGGTCGGCAAACAGTGCCGATAATCCTAGGGTTCGGAGTGTTGAAGATAATTTAGATGGTAACACGACGGCGAACCGGCAGAATGCTTACATTGAGTGGACGAATTAGATCAAGGATGACTTGCTAGACTGCTACGATGCTAGCATTATCCCTGTTCACGGAGGTTTTATGGCGATTTTGTTTTCTGTGGTGCCAGAAACACCCAGAGCTTCAGTACGTTTGGCATCAGTCTTTGCGAAATCAAGCCGACAACCTTCGGAAGAATGGATATGTACGCGGAGCGCTTCCCCAACCGCTGTCCCAAGATCTGGCTAAAATGGATGCTTCCCTTCGTGAAGATATCTCGCAAAAGTTCGACCTCTGGACCATCAATTGCTCAGTTTATGGTGCTGCGAGAGCTTTCCCTGATTCAAATCGAAAGATAAAACCTAAGATGGATCAAAAGACCAGAAGATGCTTGGATCAACTGTACAAGAAGATTGGGTGGGCAAGATAGAATGCGTCACGTGTTCAGTGTGTGATTGACCAAATAACATTCGGTACACCGTTCACGGAAAGGGTTCGAAAGTTCGCCCAAAAAATAGGGATCTACTATCACACACTGAACAAGTCAAAGCCGCCTACAATCAAGCAGCATATTATTGGCAATATACAGATGTTAAATGATGCAAGAAGGAGAACACAGAAGATGGAGAGATGGATCAGGGAGAATCAATAGCTTATCCCTGACCCATCGCGCCTCATCAGCGATCAGCCTGTTTCTGTCAAAAATCCACCTAAACCTAAAGAAGGAGTAGTTAAAAATAAATTTTTTATTTAAAAAATTCCAAGCAAAGTGTTTTTATCAAACATTGTTGAGTATAATTGTAGAAAGTGTTTCGCATCAATTTTCTGATTGAAAATCTGAAAGATGTGAACTTTCCTTAAATTTTGTAACTGCATATCTAGTGATGAACACTGTAGGCAATATTATGAAATTTGCACAGTTATAACGATACAAAATTAACGGAAAATTTTTGCTACTCTTATATGAAACCACATCTTAATTTCTCGAAATTGTTGTCTAAATTTTCCAAAATCGTGCTTCCTCATAGAGGGAGTTTCTCAAGGGTAAAATTTTTGAAAAATTTTTATTTCATTTAATTAAACTTTCCACAATTCAGAAAAGTCTAATACAATAATCTACGCAATTGTCCAGACGTATGTGTGTGATGTGTATGCTGATGTGTGGATGTTACACTTTTTTGTGTTGATACAAGAACATAAAAGATAGCTTAGATCGAGACGAATCATTTGAAGTATAATATTGACACATTTCATTGAACAGTGACCCACCTATTATTGGATCCCAGAGTCTTATTTTAAATTGATAATGACAGCATGAACTTGCCATATTACAAACCAGGACACGCAAAAGATTAAACTATACAAAAATTGAACTTTAGTTCTACAGTGTACTTACATCGTTTACACGACGAGCATAAACACTGATTCTTGATAGCCATATAGTGGGATAAATGGTATGAGGCTGTTGCATATCATCGTATGCAACGAATCCCGCTGCATTCTGTTCTGTGATGAGATCACCATTTTGTTTGTTTACTTTTCCATAACACATGCCAAAGACCACGATTGCTTCTTCATTGCCAGCAATTTGACTTAGAGGAGAATTAAAATATCCTCCAGAACGAGGAGGAGAACTTCCGGAAAAACCGCTGCCGCCAGATGCAGATGTACTTGGTTCTGTAAAAATATGATAGAAATGCATAAAGTTACACGAGACAGCAATTTTTCATATTCGTTGTTGTACATACTAATTTCTTTAACAATTTTTAGGGGCCGTGCATGAATTACGGCAAGTATTTTGTATTGTGATGTAGGTGAACAAGTTCGAATATGTTCAAGTTTGCTCATCATTAAAGAACAAAATTTGAAAAGTCTTCTCCAACAGCTGTTTGCAAGTGCAATCTAGTGCTCAGCGTAGTACCCAGTACATTGCATTAGGAAATGCTATGTTACATCAATATTGATAACTCTTTTAAGATGAAATGAGTAATAAACTAATCTGTTTCTGTTGAAAATAAACTTTTTTGTGGAAAATTCACATTTTCGTGTTGGAAGATCATCTGTTATGTGGAAAGTCATATTTTTGGCATAAAAGTTCAATATTTTGGCAGAAATTCAAGCATTTGATAAAAATTTGAACAAAATGCGAAAAATTTATTTCCTGAATAAAAAATGTGATTTTTGATAATTAAACCAAGAAAAGATTTTTATTTCGAATTAAAAACAGCTGAATTGAAATGAAAAGTCGAATTTCTAACAAGAATGGAATTTACAACCAGAAGAGATTCAAACAAACAAAAAAACGAAGCTTTTAGGATAATAGTTGGATTTACAACCAAAAAAATGAATTTTCAAGCAAGAGGGTTGATCTTTCAATAAATATCAAATCACTATTTGGAATCTCTCATGAATTCATTTGACCCTGAGTCCTGTTCCCATAGCCTAGGAACTTATGTTTTGGGGATAAATCAGGAATTCCTTTAACACCCTTCTGTCTTACTCCTAAAATTTTTCTCAGCAAATGAAGTTGATTTATCATTGCAAACTTTTTGAGTTCAAATATTCTCTTCTTTTCGGCTGGCCACATAGGTATCCAGAGCTTTTGACCCAGAGAACAATATACACAGGCAAGAGGGAGACGCAGAACAGTATCAGAATCAGAGAGTCTCCTTAGAATATTCCCACTTATATGTGACATAGTTGATAGTCGCTTGGCTGTTGTTAGATGTTATGACAAACCTTGTCCAGCACAAGAGCATAAGCTCTTTCATGCATATCACTATTCTTAGATGCACCCTCGGCCGCTAAAGAAGGGTAATACACCTGTCTATTAACAGGTTCTCCCTGCAACCTGACCACGCAAAATCGACTTTATAAGTCAAGTGATAATACATTGGGGTACAAGATACAAGTAACGTAATCACGGACAATCAAGGATAACTAGATCGATACGCATTACGACGAGCATCTTTCAAAAACACTCCTTCAGTACACTATGGTGCTGGTTAGCCTCAAACTCACTGAGCAGAACACTGAATAGCATGTCTGATGGGTCTAGAATACATGATAATGAGAATGGTCGTCAACTGACCCATCTTCTATATATGGATGACCTGAAGGTAGACGCTAGTTCAGACCAAAACTGCAGCAAAGGAGAAAGAGGGGCCGTAGAGCTAGAGTATGAGTTCGAGAATGACATCAAAGCAATGGATAAGGGCGAGTCATATGAATATCTGAGTATTATCAAATCTGAGGGTACTCAGCATACGATGGTTAAGAGAAGACTAATGACTGCCTTCACTACAGGACTCAGATTAATTTTGAGGAGTTCTCTTAACGCGACAAACAAGATCAGGGCAATCAACAACTATGCAATCCCTGTCCTTACGTACTTCTTTAAGGTCATCAAATGGTCCATCACTGGCCTTGAAAGGTTAAACAAAACCATCCGCATAAAATCGACAATGTACTAAATGCAACACAGTAATTCAGCAATTGGAAAAGTAGTTCTACCACGACCTAGATGAAGAAGGGGCGTTGTAGATCTCAAGGAACTGTGTAAGTCACAAGTGGTACAGTTGCAAGACTATTTCAATAGCGAGCGAGATGTTGCGCTTGACAGCACTATCTGTAAAGCGGATATCGATGACACGCTCGCTAATTTGTCCTCAGAGGAGGCCTTGAATATCAGGGCAGAAACCAAAGAGTAATTAGAAACGCAATGGAGAAAGAAAGCCATCCACGGCAAGCACCCCACAATGTTAGATCAACATTGAGTGGATAGTGCAGCATCCAAAATTTGGCTGAAAAAGGGCATCCTGTTTTTTGAAACGGAAATATTCGTTATTGCGATTCAGGACAGGGTTTTCAGCTCCAGAATTTATCGCAAACACGTGTTACATTAATATGTAGTTCACTGGTGCCGATTCTGTGAAGGTACAAACGAATTCTTCGAACACATTATCGATGGTTGTCGCGTAATGGCTTAGAGAGAACTTACGTACAGACATAATGATGTGGTGGGCATGATGCACCAACAACTTGCCCTGAACCTAGGATTCTTAACAGAATGGATGCCTTTCTACAGAAAAATTCCAATGGCCGTTTTAGAAAACGGAGATTACATCTTATCTTATATCGGGATGTGATCACCCAGACGGATCATTATATCCAAACCAATTGACCCGACACCATGTGCAACAGAATTGTTACCACTTACCACAACTCGGCACGGCCCTGCATGAAAGGGTTGCCGGGTCGTGGCCGAGATTAGGCGGAACCTCCCGAGAGGCCCCAAAACTCCGGACCATGGTGCGTTCCGCAGCAGTCCGAATCCAACCGTCCTCGTGAAAACCTATTGCTCGCTAGTGTCACACTATTGCACCACAAGTGTCCCGCAAGTGCTTCCGAACGCCCTGGCTTCTCTCGGACAGCCAGAAACCAAACCGGCATCCGGCCATCATTGCAACTCCTGGAGGAAACGGACCAGGGTCACCACTGTCCGCACCAGGAACACGCTCGTCCACGGACAATCCGCTCAACACAACTCCAGCGCTGAAACGTCCTCATATACTATCCGATCTCGATGATCACTATAAGTAACAATAAAGGTCTTATTGTCTTCTAACTTAGTGTCCGATCTATTTTGTTCAACCCTCTTCTCGGTAATCCAGATTCCAATTCCCACCTCGGCATTACGCCCGTAATACCTGGCGCCCAACCTGAAAACCCACATCTTTCCTATCTTAAAATTCAAATCTGCAGAGAAAAGAAAATGGACACAATGCAAAATTTAGAAACTATTTTTTACTCTAACTCACGAACTCTTGACTTACCAAGACTTTTTGCATGCTAATTGATCTTCATGCCTCGCCATTTGGCTGAATTTATTTGCAATGATTATGACAATTATTAGTTATATTGTGTATGACATGATTTTTCATGTTTACTTGTAAGACATATGAATTTCTGAATATGTGACATTTATATGTGCCTATAAATATTTATATTGCCAGTGATCTATTTGTGCCTACAAATTGAGACCGAAAGTGTTATACGATTCTCTATTTTCGAAATTATCATGTATGTACGAAAATTACCATGGATTTGGGTATAGTAAATCAGCGACAAGCAAATTACGTAAAGGGAACCAGAATCGGAAATTAAAATAACAATTTTTCTCGCGGAAAGGCAGAAGCTAAGTCGAGTCAAGACGAAAGAAATAAGGCTAAAATTAGTGTATAAAGTAAAGAAAAAGAGAAATTCTAAAAGATCAATCCATTTTATTTCAGAAAGTAGAAACTCAGTGCCTTAAAAAAGTAAAAATGGTATCATGAGGAAGGAAACCCGAAACTCGTTTTAGGAATTTAGTTTATGGTGTCGCATTTTCACAAATCTAAAAGTTGCCACTGTACTTCCAACTCAAAACATTAATTGAGACAATGCTACAACAGGACCGACTACCTCAAACACAGTCCCAACCATACACCAAAGTAGGGGAGCAATCCCGAAAATAATTAACAGATCAATAAGTCGCGGTGAAGGGTTCACACGAAAAAACACAGAACCACCCATTAGAAACTTCAGGACAAACCAAGACAGACCAACTCAAAGTAATTATCCTAACAGAAACTTCGATACTAGAATCGAATGAACTTTTAGAAACTACGGAATACATTGAATTTATGAATAAGCAGATGCAGAGATTTTTTGAAAAAAAGGAAGAGAGGACAAAAAATTAAAGACTTAGAATCGACCCACCCGCTAATAGCTCTTTTGAATACAGAAAGAAAACAATAGAACTATATGTCATGAAAAATAAAAGTGCATCTCTTATTACACTCAATGCAGTTCAATTTAAGAGGAAATTTACAGGAAAATAATCAACCTTCATACAATAATAATAACCGTAGTAGAACGTGAGTTCATAACATAAAATTACAAAACACAGACGACAGCGAACCATCAGAGGACAGAATCAACTCAAATCAAAACAGACGACGTAGACTCTCGACACCACACAATAGACCAAACAGACGTTCACGAATACACACTAATAACTCAGACTCAGATTACGAATTCGATGATCATACAAATAACCCAACAACTTAAGCAACTTATTTTGCTTACGGCATGATACAAACGCCATTTTAAATCATGAGTAGCTGGCCCATTAAATTCAGAAACAATAAAGATGACAGTCCTGCGAACAAAACAATAGTTCGCCAGAAATTTGCGAAGGTATTATTGAGCTTAACGAAAGTGAACAATCTCAATTGGATAAGGTTCTCGAAAGTGAAATTAAAATACACCAGGGAAAAAGGGTAATCGAAGAACCATGGACCATGGTAGCAGCTGATATTATGGGTTCGCTATCAAGTTCTAAAAAGAGAAAAAATCAATACATTTCAGTGTTCGTAGATCCATTTACAAAATGGTTCGAAATAATCCCAATTAAAAAAGCAAACGGGATCACAATGGAGTCAGAATTCCATAAACGTGTCATTTCGCGTTGGGGAATACCACGAATCCTCTACACTGATAACAATAGAGCGGTAAAAAAGATAATTAAAACATCCTAAGACAACGAACACTTCACCTGGGACGAACACTTAGACGATTTCCAGTTCGCAATAAATACTAGCAAAAACTCGTCAACCCCTGTATCCTTAAATCTAGGTCGCGAACCAGAACCAATTAATCAGCTCAAAAAAAACATAGAAAAAGATGGCGAAATCGAGTTCCAAAGCGTCGAAAAATGGACAGATAGATTAAGAAAGTTACAAATTATAAAAGAGAAAGTTCAGAAAAATTTAGATAAAGGAAACGAAAGACAGGCTGATAATCATAACTAAAGGAGAAGACCCTTAGAATATGGAATAGGCGATAAGGTGCTTGAGGAAGTAACAAATTTATCAAATAAGGCAGATAAAGAAGCAGGTAAGCTTTAGGATAAGTAGGAAGGTCCTTCCATTATTAAGAGGCAAATTTTACCAAACATTTACGAATTGAAAACCCCTGAGGGAAAATCTATAGGCGAACGGAACGCAAAAAAAATAAATCTCCTACCAGCCGCATCGAAACGTCCAAAAAAATTTCCAAAACGAGAGCACAACTACAAACCGATGGGAGGAAAGAGAAACCATTGAGGAAGGAGCAATAGGAGGCATACACCTCAACACAATGACCAAACGATGGGAAGACAACAAAACCGACGAGGAAGAAGCAGTGGGAGGCTTTAACCTCAACAGAAGCACCAACAGAGAGGAAATATAAATAATGAAATTAAATACAGAAAAACCAATCGACCCAGAAGAGAAAAGCAGAAAATGGAAAGCAACTCTAAGGACAGAGAGAGTGGGACGATGGTCGTGGGGGTTAAGGCATAGGCTTTGGACCCACGCTCCGTCGGCTTGGGGGTTCGATTCCCGCCTCGCACTCTGGAAGAGTCTCTCTCCGGAGAGTCGTGGGACCGGTACCTCTAGAGAAAAAGGTTCTCTAAGTACTTAAGGCTGTTGCTCTTGGTGGTTCGGAACCCACCTTAAACTGTAGGTCCCCCTCCCACCACCAAGTAAGTGTGTGGGGGGTGTGTGAAGGAATAGGGAAGAGATACAAGAACAATGTAAACCCTTAGGGGACACATTAGAAGCTTCCATTCCATTCCACTAAGGACAGAGAAACTAAAAAAATGGAGGAAAACGCGAGAATCAGAGAAGCTTTCTTGGAAACCCAATTAACAAAACGGGAAGAAGGAAAAGAAAAGGAAAGAAGAAACCAGGAAAGGATCGAGTAAGAGCAAAACCCCTATTATTTTCTTCATATGATAAACCTGTAAATGTCACAATGTAAAAATAAAGGTAATGATGATGTACTATTATTATGGAAAAAATTATGGTTGAAAATTTAAAAAACGATCTAAAAAATGTTTTTAAAAATAATCTGTATTGAAAAATTTATTTAATGGAGAGTACATCTACTAATGCTAATAATACTTTATAACGAAAACATTACGAGAACCGACAGTAAAATTCGTCCGAAGAATATGGAAGAATTTAAAACATTTCATTAATATTACACATTCTTAAGAATCCTTTGAATTATTTTAAAAGATATTTCAAAGTTTCAGAATTTTTTGAAAGATTAGAAAATCATTTCAACCTTAAGAAAATTTGTAATAAATCTGAACAAAATATAGATTTTTGAAATTTTTGAACAAAACATTTAGAATCTTCATTAAGAATATTGAAAGATTTCTAGAGAGAAAACAAAATTCTAAGACTCCGGGCAGAATTCAAAATGCTTTAACTTTGAATATTAATTGTTGAAATAAACATAATAAGATTCTAAGACATTTCGCAAATTTTTCTTGAGAGTCCAAGCTTTTAAAAATTTTGAAAAATAGGTTAAATTTTGAAGTGATTAAAAAGAAGGAAATAACAGTTCATTTTTTAAGACTTCAAATAAAGAATTTTAAAGCTTCTCAAGAATTTTGAAAGATTTCAAGAGGGTAACATTTTTTGAAAATTCCTTGAAAAATTGAAAATGATTTCTTATTTTGTAACTTTGATTTTCAAAGAATATTTAAAAAGATTTGAAAACGTTTCAAAAGATTAATTTAATTGTCGAAAAAGAATCTAGAAAATTTCAAGGCAATTTTTGCAGTTTTGAAATCTTTTTCAGAAATTCATGGTAAAGTTAGAATCATATATATATATATAGTAATATCGAAAAAATTTCACTAATAATTTCAAATTTGAAAAGATATTTTCATTAAGATTCCTGGAAAACTTTCAAGGGGTTTTTTATTTGATAAGATTGATGTTTAGAGAAGATTTTAAATGATTCAAAAACAATCCAAAGCTGGGTGTTTGAAGATGCTCTTCTAACAAAAAAGGATGAAAGATAAATAACGTAATTTTCTTAACAAACCAAGATTAAGGGGGTGGACCACCCCTACATATTTTTAAAGTTGTTCTGAAAATTGCTAAATTCACAGGAAAAAATGTGAAAAAAATATATTTTGCACTTGAGACAAAAATAAAATTGCCGCGTTTCGCCAAAAAAAAATTGTTTAAAAAATTAATGGGGGTAGCTACCCCTAAACAATTTTTATCTTGTGTCTATGATAATATATACTTTCCACACAAAAAAAAATTGGGAAATTATTTTTATAACGAAGGAAGTGAAATAGAGTCCATCAAGCATGAATAATGCGCATATTAGCGCATTCGAAGACGAAGGAGTCCATATCCGAACTTTTAAATTTCAGATGACTGTCGAAGATTTAACACCTGCATCACACTGCCCACCCCCCAAATCGCTATTTTTGTTAAATAGCTAGCGCAACATTTTTTAGTGGTAGCGCATTTGAGCGCATTTGAAGTTATGACGGATAGCTATGATTCATTTGAAAAAATGTTATAATTTTCTAAAAATCGCGCC
>CAKNXH010063782.1:92463-147564 GCA_932178445.1 Andricus quercusramuli
TCTTCTGCTGATAGTTTTTCACAAATTTCAAATAACGCTGTGGGAATGAGAAGAAATTGGCTGTCTCGCAAGACTGGCTGGCTCGCCCTTCATTACTCTCCGATATGCATAATTTGGTACCATAAATATGAAGAAATATGTTTTTGGTTTGGCATGTGTTAAATCAAATAACGAATTGATGAATCTATTTTCAAAATCAGACTCCACAGATTTCTTGAAATCACGCTTGCCTGCTCTAGTACACTCAGAGAAAAGATTGAGTTGATTCAACAAATCAGTTTGTGCAACCTAAATCAATTGATGCTTATCAGAAGTTTTCTATCAAAAGCTTTTGTCCTAGAACAGACATGCCGAACTCGGGGAAATTCCCTCCTTCCTCTCTTCCTCTTAGAGAGCGGGAGAGGTGGTAGACGCATGCGCGTGATAGACGCGTAGTCACAGAGGAGAGATTCTCTCAAGCGTTTACCACCACTCCCGCTCTCTAGGAGAAAGAGAGTTGGACGCGGAACCTCTCCTCCGTGACTACGCGTCTACCACGCGCATGCGTCTACCACCTCTCCCGCTCTCTAGGAGAAAGAGAGGTGGACGCGGAACATGTGTTCCCGGAGGGAATTTCCCCGAGCTGGGCATGTCTGTCCTAGAATACAATTTTTTGAAAGTCAAGATCCAGATACATTTTGATTTGACGAAGCAGCCAAAAATATTTGTTTGGATCAACCAAAATATTTGGTTGGATTATCCAAAACATTTATTAAGATCAACCAAAATATCTATTACAATCAACCAAACTTTATTGACCAAAAAATTTGGTTGGAACAACCAAGCAGTTGGTTGACGATACAGCAACGTATTTATTTGTTCAATCCAACCAAATACTTGTTGAATCAATCAAATTTTTCTCTGAGTGTACCTACTACAAAGGTCAATCACAAATTTTGAATTAATTATTAAATTATATGATGTATTCTACTCACCGACAAAGTGGAAGAGAAATGCTGAGGTCATCAGCAGAGTTGGGATGATGGTCCTCATCATCTCAAAATAGAAGGACCGATTTCTAGAAGATTTTCGTTGAGATAGGCTTCCTGTAGCTGACTGTAGACTTCCTGATGACGAGTGAAAGAAAAGCCGAGTTTGGCGATTTATATTCTGAAGCCGTTATCTTGTTTTTTCCAAATCATCATGACTACAGGAAGGGATACTGCGTAAAGTACATGCTATTTAGATTGTTTGCTTAATTTTTGTTCATGTGCGTGGAATAGTGCGTGATCTTGAAGCAATAAGCGATTTGTCAATCTCGTGTACGTTGTTAAAAAATGTTTGAAACATGAAGGAAAAATACTTCCTTGCTTCACAAAGGGGGCTATTGCTTACTGGAAATATTACTTATACAAAATTTCATAGAAGATGCTATTTTGACTGATACATAATCAACACTTTCTTCCTCAAAATAACATGAAAGTAGACAAAATTCAGACAGAATATGGTCTCCTTGAGAATAATTCGTGGTGATACATGAATCGTGTGTTTGTCTTCTCTAAAATCTTCTGCTATCTATATTTCGAACAGCTACTCATGTGCTCTCTCACTTAGCACACACTTTTTGCTATCTCGTTGAAATTCTTAATATAGGAGTAAAACAAATCAAAGAAAATAATTGTGCATTGAGAACTTAAATTTTAAATTAAAATCACAGACATTTTGAAGATGATAGATATATTTTCAATAATAATCATCAGGATCATGTGAAACAAAAAATGTATTCAAACAGAAAAATAATACTGAAAAATCAAATCGATGATACTAAATTATGTACTGGAATAAACTTGTTTTTTTTTTAAACAACTAACTGCAACATCGACTCAAGGAATTGTATATCCTTGAATCAGCTATCTGGCGATATTAGTTTTAGATTTCATACAAAATCGAAAATTCAAGTAAAAATTTTCGGTTTATTAGAAATGAGGAAAGATAAATTAAGCTTTGAACACGGTGTCTATTGTCCTGGAAATCCTTAAAAACTTGAAAAACTTGAAATGATATTTGAATATTAAAGGTTAGAGCAAGTGAAAAATTGTTTGGGGCAAAGTTAGAGAATGTTGAAAATGATGTTTGGGACTAGTAATTATTTCAGTTAGTTATTTATTTGCCTTGTATTTTTATTTCCTCTCTTATAGTTGCTTTATCCTGACGACTGTAATTGTAGTGAAGAATTTTATTATTTGGTTGCAAAAAATGCCTTTTTTTTGGTTGGAAAATAATTTTTAAACTAAGAACGTAACTATTTTTGGCTGAAAATTGATATTTTTTAAATTAAAAATTCAATCGCTTGGGTAAAACTTGAACCACTTTGTTAAAAATATATTTGTTTGAGGGATGATCTCTTTGATTGAAAATTTAAATATTTTGCTGAAAATTCTTTTTTTCATTTGAAATTAATTTGTTAATCTAGTCGAAAATTGGTCTTTATCGGTAGAAAACTAATCCTGTTGGCGGAAATTTCCTCTATTTTGGATAAAACTGCAATTTTTTGGTTAGAAATAAACTTTTTTGTTGAAAAATAATATTTTCTGGTTGAAAATGGTGTCTTTTGGCTTGAATCTTCAGCAATTTCGTTGCCATTTTTTCCTGTCTTGTCTGAAAAATCTTTATTGGTTGAAAATTCGTCTTTTTGATTAGAAAATTCGTCTCTTTGGTAGGAAATTAATAATTTTGGATTGAAAATTCAACTGTTTTGTAGAAAATTCGTCTATTTCAATTGATTTTTTGTTTGTTTTAAATTCGACTGTTTGGTTGAAAGTTCAACTATCTTGTTGAAGACGATTTTTTTGGTTGAAGATTCATCATTGTAGTTGTAACTTCATTTTCTCAGTTGAGAAAATTAATCTATTTTGCTGAAAGATTTTTTTTTTTGAAAGTTAATTTTCCGAAGTGAAAATTCTACTGCTCTATTTTTCGTGAAAAATTTTTCCTTTTTAGTTGAAAATTCGTCTTTTTGGTGGAAAATTAATCTACTTGATTAAAAATTCTACTTTTTGTAGAAACAAAATTTATAGTTAAAGATTCATCATTTGAGATGAAAGTTAATTTCTTTGGTTGAAAATTCAACTATTATGTTAAAATTTCGTTTTGTTGTTGTTACGAATAATTTTTCAAATCGAAAATTTATCTGTTTGAAATTTCATGTATTCACAGAAATAATTAGTCTTTTTCGTAGAAAATTAATCTTCGTGTTGAAAATTCATCTTGATGGGAAAGACGAAGAAAATTTATTTTTGTTGTTGGAAATTCAACTACTTGGTTAAAAGTTGAACTACATTGTTGAAAATTATTATTTTTTTTATTGAAAATTCATAATTATAGTTGAGAATTGATTTCTTCGGTTAAATCTTAACCACTTTGTTAAAATATCGTTTTATTTTTGCTGAAAATCAATTTTTTCAACCGAAAATCTAACTGGCTGGTTCATGATACAGGTATTTTGTTAAAAATTAATTTTGATATAAAATTAAACTTGTTGGTTGAATAATGATATTCTCCGTTGAAAATTTCGGTATTTGTTTAAAATTGACTTTTTCCGGGCTGAGAATTAATATCTTTAACTTGGAATTTAACTATTAGATTCTTGGTTAAAAATGCATCTTTTTTTGGTTGAAAATTAAAAACCTTTTGGTTGCAACCTAACGATTTTTCACGAAAATTCGACTGTTTGGTAGAAAAAAAATTCTTGTTGATTGGGAATTCATCTTTTTGGTTACAAAATCTACTATTTGGTTCAAATTTCATTTATTTTTTTTTGGAAATGTAATAATTTTCATATATCATAGCATTTTCATACTTTATTTTAGTACAAATCAACTGATTCTAAAGTCATGTAAACATTGAATCGCTGGCAGAGATAACATTCGAGCAACTAAAATAAATTTCTGCCCAAAGATTTTATTTTCTATGTGGTAGTAGTATATGTCTTTGTCATTAAACCAATTATATTGAGAAATGCTCACAATTAGGAGAAAAACAGATTCTTGTGGATCCAAAGTTATCTCTCTTGAGGATTAAATTGAGCAAACATGATAACAGCCTTCTATTTCAATTGCGAATTAAAACTTTAGGAGAAAATTCATTTTAACAACAACAAAAAAACAATTTTCAACAAAATATTTGAAATTTCTTGGGGATTCACCTATTTTTTTAGCCTCCTTCGAAATGATACTTTTTTTGTTGAAAATATCAATTATTGATTACATTTCTCAATAGCAATTCGTATTTTTTGTTGTTGAAAATTCTATTATTTTGTTGAAAATGAACTTTCTTCTTTAATTTTGATTTGCCTTATCTGAAATTTTCGAAAATTTTTTTCAATCTTCCTAAGAATCTTAGGAGAATTATATTTATATTACCACTAAAACAAATAAAGTACCGAAATTTCGGTCAAAATATCCTGATTTTTTCATATATGTACAGCCTAAAATGATATTAATTATACATGTGTCTATGAAATAAAGTTTTATGCATTTCTCGCATTTAAAATTTCTTAAATATATATAAAATAAATAATCGGAAATATATTGTATTGCGAAATATCGAGAACGTAGCAGTCGACGTGTTTGAAATCTGAAAAATACTTATATTGCTCTTGTAAATCGACTTTTTCAAACATTAAGTACAGATAAAAAATGTCTTTAATTACGACAAATCACTGTTTTTTCACCATCACTCGTTTTGAAGGTGAAAGACAACAAACAATTTCGTAATTCATTATTAAACTTGTCACAAGGAAAAAATGAAATGTAATTGCCACCTTCCCCCTTTCCCAATTTCAGCATTCTTTGTGCTCGCCCTAATTAAGCTTCACTATGAATTTTACGACATTTTTGATTTTCCGAAAAATGACATTATCACGAACAACTGATTTTCTTATTTTGATTCAAAATTTTTCTAATCATAAATTCCAATATTATCTTTTTTTAGATATAAATCATTCGCGAATAGCATAATCTTGGAAACTTTTAATTGTTATTACATTTAAATATTCAGAAACTAAACCATATTCAGCATCTTTCAAACAACCATATTTAAACAATTGATCATTATTGTTAATAATAGTAAAATACCAAACTATTTTCTCAACATTTTTTTGTATCTGTTGTTGTTTTCAAGAAAAATGCGGAAATGCGATTTTATGAAAAAAAAATTCCCTGGTCAGAAAAGTTATTTAGCCCACATTATACTTACAAGGTATTTGTGTTAAAACGTTTAATTTACGTAACTTCAACTGAAGGACATCGACCTAAAAAAACGGTAATACCCACTAAACTCACGTCCTCTTCCTGCCAACCCATGCCCTCGGAACCGCTTTCGCATTACTTCAAGGACATGGGGGTAAGGCCAACAAGCCGTGCATCGGCTTCCACTTTTGGCTGCCAGCTTGGCATTCTTCAAACCATCATCCAACCAGGATGCACGAATCGTCCCCAGCAGTGTGGTGTTACCACACAACGGGCTCGTCGGCTTTCGGCATCCTCGTTGGGCATTTTTGGTTAGGCTGCGCGTCATTGAGGCTTCTTCATCTAGGCGGCCTCTATGAACGCCCTGCATCTCATCCTCCCCGGCTGATGATCAGTCTGGGAATTCCCTTCTGCTGCAGCGCAGAGGAAGCACTGTAGCGTTCTTTCGCACGCCACAGCCCTATGGCTCTCTTTTGCCACACCTCCAACATGATCTTGTCCTATCTGGACCTTCACACTTCGTCGCCATATAACCAAAGCCCTGGCAACGGTGACATCGAAGTACCTCCGCCTTCTTCCGGACCCTACAGGACATTCAACCCACCTTTAGATGTCCTGTCCAGATGAGTCGAGTAGCCAGCTGCTCGTTGAGCTCAACGTAGGCCTTAAGGTGACCCCTAAAGACCCTCTTCGTGATGTCGACCTTCAAATTTTCCGTAGATATACCGAAGGAGTGATTTCACACGGCCCACACGGGACGAGTTCCCGCACGGTGTTTTCCTCACCAACTGCCTCCCTGATAGCAGACGACAGCTTATACCTGCCGTCCGCTGTAGGGCCTACCTTTATGAGGACCTCTCCCTTCCCCGTCTCTCGGATACCCCTAATTTATACACTAACAGTGTCCGGTTTCACCTTCATCTTGAGGTCCTTAAGGACCTCAGCATAGCTCAATGCCTGAGCCGGTTTTATCAAGACCGCCTCGGGTCGAGCTCTTCTGTGCTGCTCCTTCTTCTTAGTGGATGCGGGTGCAGCTGGTGTCGCCTCTGCCACACTCTTTTTCGGAGTTGATGACGCTGCTGCTGTAGTGTGCGTCCTTGCCTTCTTCGTCGCTTGTTTGGAGGAGCCAGCCTCAACGGGACTCAGAGTGAGCTCCCTCTCTCGCTTCTCACGATGAGGAGTGGGAGTTTCCACAGTTTCTTGGTTCTGCGTACCATTGTGGCTGGTCTCTTTCTCCTTCTGCGCCAGATCCTTAGCCTCCTCCAGTCCATGCCTGATGGGCTTGGACATATTTCTCTTTGAGTCTGAGAAAACCTGCATCCTTTGCACGTCGCACTTCAACTCGTCGAGGTACTTCCGAGTCTCTCCAATAAATTCCTCCACCTTCAGGATGTCCTGTTTAGCTTCTGTTTTTTCCTCAATATCAATTCCCTCCACCACGCCCAACGGAACATCCAACTCCTCAGATATACTCCAGTTCAAGTTTTTTTTATTCGTCTGCGTGCTGTTCCCACGAGTAGCTGTGGGAATAGAGGTCCACCCCGACAGAGCCCCGCATGCGGGGGTAAGGTCTGCATACTCTAGAAGGCGACCTGGTATCCTAGAGATACCGTTTGGAACACCACACCCCTGGTGCCATGCAGTCTTCGATACGGTTGATTAACGCCTTCACTGGAGGTTTTTTTTTCGGGACCATTCCTGGACCATTGTCCGCGACTGCTTATTGAGTTGTGTAAACGTATTCAGCAGAAATCCTGTTTTCATAATAATATAAGTAATAACTATTAATAATGTTAATTGTACTCGTTTCCACTTCACCCATGAAGTAAGGTGAATGTTTTATTTTTTTTTCTTGCGGTTTCCCCATTAGGCCTAATCCAAATGGATAAGTGGATGAATTGATGATTGTATTGATGGAGGGATGGATATTTGGATGTATCTTTTGATGTATTCATTTTGATGTTTGTTAATTGGTAATTTTTTTTCGTATTGAAATTCTGGATGGAAAGGTTGTGTTGCTGTTGTATCATCCTTCTCCTGTGGTTCTTTTTTCTGCCCGAATGATCTTCTTTCTGAGTTTGCAACAGTTTGCGAATAATAGCTCCAATTTCTTTCTCGCCTCTTTCTCTCTCTTTCTCTGAGTCGCTGAGCATCTCGGCAACCTGTACGCAGTCCTACTCGTTGCAATTCATGCAAATGGTGGAACATTTCCGCCCCAACTATCTGCAACCACATGTTGAGCCGCATACTTTTTTGAATTTGCAGGAGAGGAGGTTGGAAAAATCCTGAAGAGCCGGATCTTGTGTCGTTTTTTCTGGATTAATGCCAGTCGTGCTTCTTTTCCATGACCATTTTTCAGAATTCTTCTGAACACCACACCAAGTTCGAGTCTGATGGTAATTTCGGAATTAATGCTGTCGTGCTTCTGCGATTGTAGGTGCAACAGAAGCAAGATTGAATTTTCTTTTTGTCGACGATCGAGTCCAAACGACACAAGATCCTACTGCTGAGGCTCTTCTTAAATTCCTCTCTTACAAATGCAAGAAAGATGCTGCTCATCATGTAGTTGCACGAAGAAAGAGCTGAAATGTTCTATCATTTGCACGAATTGCAACAATCAAGAATGCGTTAATTTTTTTTGAGATTTTGAGCAACACCGAGGAAGATGGAGAAGAGAAAGAAATTGAAGCCACCATCTGCAAACTGTCGCAAACTAAGGAAAAATAGGAAGCAGGTGAAAAATAGAAACCACGAGAGAAGGATGATATAGTAGTGGTGCAACCCTGCCCTTCAAGAATTTCAAATCGCAGAAAGGTAACCAGAACGCGAACACCAAAATGAATACAGAAAAAGTTATATAAAAAAAATCCATTCGTTAATCAATACATTCATCAAGCCATCCATTCATCCATTTGGATTAGGCATTGTGGATACTATCAAAATGATTGAAAAAAAATTTTAACTAAATTTCTGGGGCTATTTTTCCGGAATTCATACTATCTTTTATAGTTTACAAAATTTGGTATATTTTACAAAAAAAAAAAAAATTTACAACATTGTGCTTGAGTATGATTAAGTATATAATGAGAATAATTGTATAGATTTCATTATATTTAGTTGAATCAAAGTCAGTGTTTGTAATATGAATAGTGTCTTGGGACATGAACGCATCGGAGAAAATCCTAAATGAAAAAAAAAATTTTTCAAATAACTCATAGCCAGCCAAGTTTGGTTTCTTCGTTAATAATTACGTTACATGTTCAGGCTGATCACTGATATTATCATTATATTTCAAATCATGTAGAAAATCAAAAATTAAAACTTTTGTTTAAAAAACTCTGTTTGAAAATTTTAATATTTTGTAGGGATAATTGATTCCAAGCAATAAACAAACGAAAGTTTTTTTTATTTGAAAAAATGATGCACGTGTCTTTAATGTACGGTTCTCCTGTTTTATCTTGTTTATTTCAGTTTCGTGTTGGGTATGTGCATTCGTTCCATTTTCTAGTCCCCTCCATGTGGTAAGCATGACGTGCTTTGGCTTATGAATGGGGAAAAAAAAGAGTTGGTATATAATACGCGACTGAAACGGAAGAGGTTCAGTCTGTTTTTGACAGAAAAAAAAAAATATGAATATTTTAATCATTGCCTCCTTCATTGTAATGGCTTTCCTCGTTTTATCTGTGGAGTTTGCTGTCGGGTGCCCTCAAGGTTGTACTCGTTCTTATGGATGTTGCGTCAATTGCCGTCCAGCTAGTAAGTCAAAAAATTATTAATGCTTAGAACATCATATGCACGCGCCTTATAGATTTGTATTGAAAGTGTTATGTATGCAGGCATCATTTTTTTATTCTGTGAAGTGATCTGTTCGAAATGTGTTTATTACTTTCTTGTAAGTGGGTCAACATAGAATTATCCGGTACTAAAATTAATGCATGTTGAAAGAAGATAACATTGTTTCAAAAACATCTATGTTGAACATATATATTCAAGTGGTCAAAAAATTCATTGTAAAATTTTTTTGATTTTTATGCATATGGATCTGATTGGCCTTTGGTATACCCTTTGAGTTTCTTAAACTGAAGGTCAAGTTCGTTAGCCATACATTTTGGATGAACCTTCAAAAAGTTAGAGCATTTAAAAAAATGTTGAGTCCACTTTTTTCTGAGATTCAAAAATCCTATGTATGTCTATTCGTAGCACACAATAAGAAAAAAATTTATCTTCATGACCTTTTTGGATAAAAACAAATGACCTAAGTTAAAGCATATACAAAATTTGAAGAAGAAAAAAATGTAAGCCAAACAACGCACGATATGATAAAAAGTCAGGAGGAGAAGAACGTTGATTTTTAAACACTCATCAAAATTGTCATAACAACTTTTAGAATTTTTCCGAAAAATGGAAAATTAAAATTTTGATCGCACAACAAAAATGATCAAAAATCCTAAATAACATTCTCCGGTCCAACTATACAAGGCACGAAAAAAGATGCAGTAACTAAAATTGTGCATTCAACAAGAACCTACAAATTTCTTATGAATCACTTTCTGATAGGACACGTAGTTCATGTCTTATTCGTAAAAAGCAGCAATAAAAATGGATTAATCAAATTCTCTGACAAACAAGATAAGCTACAGACAGTTTTTGTTTGAATCGTAACAAATACATTTGAAAAAAAAGAAATAAATTCATAGACAAACAATTAGAATCACTTTATGCTGGAATGCGTATTTTTGGTTCAATCGTAAAAAAACATTGAAAATAAACCAATGAAATTTATGGAACAACGACACAAGTCGCAATAAAATGTTTTATGACAAAAATTTTTCTGGAGGATGCGCACTTGTTTTATTTATAAAAACAAGACAATGAAACTACGTCTCTTTTAATGCTAATGCATATTATGAATAGTCATACCTATACACCTGTTTACTATTTTCCAACCGAGCAAGTCACGCCTAGCCCGAAAGGGAAATCACACATTTTTCAGGGAAGCTAAAAACAAAATTCAATGCAAAATAAGGAAAAAATATGAAAGGAATCATGATAAATAAAATTTGTACATACATTATTTTGGAATATCTGAATAAGCAATTAAACCCGAGGTGCATGAATAAAATAATGTACTATACATTTGATATAATATATACTGTAGAAAAGTTCGCATTTTCCCTGATGGAAAAAATTCTCTAGAAATTCTCTGCAAATTACTCCATAATATCCCTGCAATAGCTCTGCAGGCACTCTGCAAACGTATCCTGCATTACTGCATAAATTGAAACATTTTAGCATGAATGTAGAAGAGCTCTGCTTTACTCTTCTTTAAAAAATGGTCTACATTCACATGCATTCCTCAGCGAGCTTTCTGCAAAGAATATTCGCAAATGCTCTGTAAAAGTCTCTGCCTTACTGTTCAAATTGAAACACTTCAGCAAAAACTCAGAGATACTCTGCATTACTCTGCGGCAGACAATTCTCTGCATTGTTCTGAAAATTTTCGTACTGCACTGAAAAATGTGTACTTGAGGAATTACAGAATTAGTTACGATGTGGCGGATATGAAAAAAAATCTGTAATCATCACAGATCTACGTTTTTGTAAATTCTACAAAACAAATTTTCAAAAACGAAAAAAAAATCCAATTTATATAGAAGGGCGGCTTACACATTTAGCCCACTTTGAATATCAGAAGGAAGGAAGGAACCAAAGGACGGACGGAGGACACGCGAGAGACACATTCTTAACTTATTGTACACACGTAGCCTAACCTAACACAAATATATATATATATATATATATATATATATATATAATTAAAAAAAAGATAAACAGCCACCGCAGGTTACCACTAAGAGCAACTGCCATCTAAAAAAAAATGTCAATAGCCCCCAGTCGAACCGCGGTAAAATACACCTATGGCCACGTCTCACATTCGTAAGATGAGTGGTCACAGGGCACGACGAAATCACAACGACAGGCCGGCGAAACCCTGGTGCACCTATCACAAGGACAATTACTCCTACCAAATATTTTGGGTACAGCCGTTGCAGCTCTCTCTCTTAAGGTCTTGATACCTCTCCTCTTTTTCTTTCTCCTTTGCAATAATGTTGTATTCGGACGGAGCCGACAATTCGATCACGAATAAAGTTCGTTTCTCGAAGTCTTGGAGAACAATGTCAGGTCTCGAGTGAGCAACGGAGACTGCTGCGCGAAAATCGCAGTTCCAGAAAATTTGGCACTTCTCATTTCGGACAATTGACTCTATATCCCTTGGACCGTTCGACAGGGCAGGGTCGCGATCAACACCGTAAGAGCGACAAAGATGGTAATAAAGAACTCTTAGGGCCGCATTATGTCTATAGATACACGTCGTTCCTGCGTGGGTTGGAAACCCCGATAGTACGTGTTCTAGGTACTCAGCGTGTGCATGACACGCTCTGCACCTATCACTGGGAACTTCTCGACATAAAATGCGGTGACGGTATGCTAAGGTGGAGATGACACCGTCCAGCATGCGAAAATAAATCTCTCTGTACCTGAATTGAGCCTTTGATGATTTGAGGAAAGCAAAAGTTTGCTCCTTCGACAAGGACTGTTTTTCTACATTTCTGTAAAAGTTTCCGTGCATATGCTTGTCGAGTAGCTCTTGGTGAAATTTTCTAATCTCTGTTTTTTTACTTCGGCTTTTAGACGTGAAGCATCTAGATAGAGTAATGCACTTTCCTCACTTCTGATGTTAAAATTCAGGCCAAGGGTCTTGGCAGCTTACTCTGCGGCTTTTCAAAGGAACGCTCCTTCGCCAATCGCGATCGTCTTCTAGGAGGTGCCTGCTTTCTGCGGTTGGTCTTAGTGTCATTTCATCTTCGTCTGCAGCTTGTTCAAACAGCGGTTGAGGAAGCGCTCCGCGTACATATCCACTTTTCCGGAGGTAGTCGGCTTGATTTCGCAAAGACTGATGTGAAACGTGCTGAAGCTCTGGATGTTTCTGGCATCACAGAGTATGCATACGTGCCATAAAGCCTCCACTCAATGTGGGCGTTTCGCTGGTTCATCGTCGTGTTTCCATCTAAATTATTTTCAGCTCCCCGAACTCTAGGATGATCGGCATTATTTGCCGATCGATTGTCGGGTGCTCTGCGTGTTCGATCGCTTTGAACCGCATCTACAACATTTTGGTGGTTTGGTGGTTTCATTGTTCTTCACACGAGCAGCTAGGGAAAGGGTTCGTCCATCCTTGTAAAGCCCCGCGTACAAGGATAAGGCTGATACACTGAGAGGTCGCCCGGTATCCCAAGGTCACCGTTAAAGACACCTCACCTAGGTGCCATGCAGCTTTCGGCACGGTTCTTACGCCTTCGCTTAGGGGTTATTCCTTCGGGTCCATCCCTGGACAATTGGCCGCGACTGCTTATTAATTATTGTAACCATATTCAGCAGAAACACTTGGTACAGGGACCCTCTATCTGCAACCGGAGGACGCGTTCGGTGGCTTTGTCATAAGCCCGTCGGTTCTATTCCAAAGGAATCGAAACTCCGTAATGGCGTACATAAAGATAGCTTCAACATGCAAGTTTACAGAGGAATCGTGTATTCATAATTATGTTGACATTTTCGACTAAATTAATTTTCCCTAGGTTTTGCATTATACTAATGTTCTGCCATTACACACAGCTCTTAGTTAAGGTCTGAAGAATGTCTGGGAAAAAGGTAGGCGCAGGAAACGTATCAATTTTTGAGGGGGGTTTTTCCAGACTTTTCAATCGCTTCTGCCAAGGGTTTTCCAAGCGACTAGACTTCTGCCATTGTTTGACCGCTCTTAGTTGAAACCTGAAGTATGCTTCTAAACAAATTTGACGCGGCCACCTAATCGATTTTTATGGCAAATTTTACGTCGTGGAAAACCGGCTGCCATTTTCATACGCAAAGGTTGCAGACTGGCAGAGGTGCCATTTCATGATTTATTAATGTTTTTCTTACAACTTTCGAGCTTTCATCTTGGATAACGATACGAGTCGTTTTTTGTAGCTAGCTCTTGGACTAGTGGGACTTTAATGTGAATGCGCCTTCACACAGTTTTTCGCTCAGTATAGTTATGCGTCTGGGTGTGCAACCCATGACCTACGCGCCAAAAATCGTTCCCCGCGTCGTAGCACTCATTCTGTGTTCGGCCACAGGGCCGCATTCAGGACGTGACATCTATAAGGGATACTCTCCGAAGCAGATACAAACGTCTCATCTGACAGATTTGGTCTTCCGAACTGCCGGCTAAGAACAAAGTATCTGCAATGAACATGCTGGCCGTCCCGGTAGTACTCTATTCATTTGGAGTGGTTCCATGGATGAAGGACGAGCTCAGATATCTTGATATCGGGACGCGTAAGGTTTTGCACATGAACAAAAGCATGCACCTTACGTCTTCTGTTCCACGACTTTACGTCTCACGCGGCCTAGGTGGTCGCGGAATACTGAATCTTGAATGTCTTAGCAACAGGATTATTCTGGGTACAGAACACATAGTTGCAATTGGACAAGACCCTCTTCTTAAAATGATCAAGAAACATGAAGAAGCGAGCAAAGGGGCATTTTTGTACACATCAGCGCAGGAGGCTGCTGAGACACTCGGCCTTGACTTAAATACCAGAAGTGAGCGAAATGCATCAAATCTTATCCATCTTGAATACTCACTCCTGAAGGCCCGGATTAAGAAAGCACAGGAGAAAAACTTCCGCGAAGAGCTCCTCGACAAGAGGCTGCACGGCATCTTTCACAGAAATGTGGAGGATCAGTCGATGTCGTATGAGCTAACGGCGGCACATTTTAAACCAAGATATTCCCGATGATAGCTGCAGAGCATGTCATGCACACCCTGAGCACCTAGGACACATAATATCTATTTGTCGAACTCATGCGGCAACGACCTACATCCTAAGACACAATGCGGCACTAAAAGTGCTTTATTACCATCTCTGTCACTCTTACGGAATTAGCCCAAATACCGCTCCGCTAAACGCTCCTAGGGAAATAGAGTCAATTGTCGAAAATGAGAGGCGCCGTATATACTGGAACTTCATATTCTCGCCAATTGTTTCTGTTGCGCATTCGAGGCCTGACATAGTTCTCCTTGACTTCGAGAAACGAACTATGTTCGTTATCGAATTTTCGGCACCAGCTGACAAAAACGTTACAGCGAAGGAGAAAGAAAAGAAAGAGATGTATAAAGACCTGATAAGGGAGTTGCTTCGTTTATACGGTTTATACGGTCGTCCTTGGGTCGCTCCGTGTCCTCAGGGTTCACGAGACTTTGGTCGTATCATCGTATTGAATTCATCCCAGACTCTAACCGCCTATCTCACGGTCGTGAGACGTAGTTGTGGCTGAAATTTTCCCGCGATTTCACTGGGAGGGGGTGCAATTTTTCAGATTAGCTCCCGCTCCCGGCGAAATCCTGCGGTTGTCCTTATGACGAACTTTTAACTATATATAACTAAAAAGCCAGAGAAAAACTAGAGATTTTAGAAAAAATCAACATTCTAGCATTACTTAAAGAAAAGATAGTCATAAACATTCGACATTAATCGATTGTGCAAATGAGAATGTTTGCTAACTGGTATTAATTATTACCTCACTGAGTGGAAAGTGGACAAAAAGATCAAGATTTCAGAAAATACCGTAACTTTTCAGCACTTATACGAGGGCAGTATGATAAGTACTTAGCCTACAAAAGAAAAACGAAAAGTTTGGAAAAGTGGCGATTTATTTATCAACAAAGTCTACTTTTAGCTTGATACACTTGACCCAGCGATGTTCCAACTTCTCTAACCTGTGTGAAAGTACGTTTTCTGGAGGTCTGCAAAGTAGGCCTCCGTGGCGGCGATAACCTTCTCATTCGACTCAAATTTCTGCCCAGCGAGTGACTTTTTCAAGTTTAGAAACAAAAAGAAGTGGCACTGGGCCAAATCTAGAGAATACGGTGGATGGAGCAGCAGTTCATAGCCTAATTCGACCAATTCGGCTGTGGTGAAGGCGGAGGTGTGAGCCGGTGCGTTGTCATGGTGGAGTCAGCAAACGTGGCACCCATCGCGCCGACAGCTTTCTCATGTACATAATTTCATGCAGGATATGACCCACGCGGTCTTTTGAGATGTCTACTGTCTCAGCTATTTCGCGTACCTTCAATCGGCGATCTGCCAATACGAGATCGTGGATTTTTGTCACGTTAACCTCTATAGTAGCCGCTTTCGGGTCACCTGGGCATGGCTCGTTGAAAACCGAGGTGCAACCACGTTGAAACTCGTTAAACCAATTTTGGACCGTCGCCATCGGAGGAGAAGACTCACCGTACACAGCATCCAAGCGCTCTTTGATTTCGGTACGCGATTTCCCTTTCAAAAACAAGAATTGAATCACCGACCGATATTGCTCTTTCTCCATTTTTCTAAAATCCGCGGAAACGACAGCTTCCACACGCGGTCAAAACAAAAGTACGAGTCCGATTCAGCTAAAATTTCGACAGTAGCAGTCTAGGACAATGTAATACATGATAGTGTAGTATGGCTCAAGCTATAAAGCCTATTGTACCAAACCTTTACCTATTCGCTCTCAGCATTTGATTCCAGACCACTTGATAAAGCCCAGTATGTCAACTACTGTCCGCGTTGTAATTATCTCAGGTTCCATAAAATGGGCCTTGAGGGTTTGATGCCTCAGCATAGCTAATGCACTCTGTCGTGGGGTTCTACCCCATATTGTGCGTATGATAGTTCGAGTGGTTGTGCCCAGTTAGGATCCCTACCATTGTGCTTATATCATTCTTGGGTGAACCAAAGATTTCTCTGGCTCTGTCCATCCTATAGGTAAAACCCAGGATGGATTTCGCCTGATGGCAACCCTGGATTTGTTTCCAGTATTCGGGGCGTTTCTTTCTGATCCAGCTTTTAATGGCCATCCCGAAATAGCAAGACGATATTTCCAGTACCGGTTCCGGGCTAATGTTTAATGCCTTTTTGCATTCCCAAACCAGTTCTGATGTTATGTCTGGTTTCCTTATTGCAGTTAGTGTCGCTTGGCTGTCCGAGCAGATCGTAATCTGTCTATCAGCAGCGTTTTCTTCTATTAGTGTGTCAGCACAGCGACGGACGGCCAGGACCTCCGCTTGAAAGACAGTCGGATGTCGCCCAAGAGGGGTCTCTGTCTCCCTACCGTTCTTGCTGTCATAAATTCGTGCTGCTGACCCTTCTTCTCTCCTGGAGCCATCCCCATACCAGATTTCCCCTTGGAGGAGCAGGTTACCATTTGATTTCCACAAATCCCTGCTTGGAATGCATACGCGGAAAGCTTTGGCAAAGTTGAAGCGTTGTGTTATTTTACCTTGCCTCATCCCTAGAATCGGCAGTGTACTGATGTCATTCGGGAGCCTAGTGTGCCTAGTCCCCCGAGTCCCTACGGCCCATTCTACCTGTTTGTAATGAACGACCTCAGCGGCAATATTCCAATCAGCCATCTCCACCTCTTGTCCCCAGCCTTCCTCCTCCTGTTCGGTTCAGATTCGCTGAAAACCCGGGAAGTGAAGTTCTATTAGGTGATTCAGCGTTTCTTTTTCGTCTTCGGCAAATTCATCATTAGGGAGATTTTGCATAGCGTTTCGTAGGATAAGGTAAACGCTAAACGATACGCTAATGACCGTCGGATCGCGGAAAACGTTAACGCTTAACTCATAGAGCATGCGCAGAAACGCCATCACGCGACATTAGCGTTTACCATAAGCAACGGAACGATATGCAAAATCTCCCTATTATCGAGCGTCATGAGCCCAAACCGAGCTTCCGGATTCCTCGCCAGGATCTTGTGGCGCCTCCGATCCTCCTGTTTATACTTTCTTATACTTTTATTGTTTTCATGCTAGGCTGTCTTATAGACGTCTCAGTCTGAAGGCAATTTAGTTCTATTTGCCTTATCGCACAACATTGTTGTCTTTTTACGGAGTCTCTCCAGCTGGGTATTCCACCATTCTGCTCCCTTCCTAGACCTAACTGTGCTTCTACGGCAATTATTCTCATATGATGTAGTCAGAGTCCTTCCAGAAAATCCGCGGCGTGCTCTAAATCATCGATGGTACCATAGCTTGCGGGGAATTCCGCAAGCCTCCCTTTGACTTTCTCTCTATATGAGTTGCAACGTGTGTTTTTGGGGTTTCTGATGTTAGAAACCACCGGTTTTTCTAGGGCTAATCGAAGTACGATATATTTGTGATTCGAGAGAGACTCCTCATCAGAAACTCTCCGGCCCACTACCCTGCTCCTCTGCACACCCCAACATAGAGTCCAATCGAGAACCTCACTCCTGTTCCTAATCTGGAATGTGGGAGTATCAGCTTGATTCAGAATCTCCAGCTCTGTGCCCGCCATGTATTCAATTAAATCTCTGCCTCTGTCATTGCCGTTTGTGCTTGCTCACACTGTGTGGTGAATGTTTAAATCACACCCCAACAGCAGAGGACTCTTGTTCTGTTGACAGTGCTGAATTAGAGCCTCCACCTCTCAGGGAGGCGAGGGTCCCTCGGCATCGCCCTGGAAATACGCCGAGGCAAGAAACACCAGTAGCCTCTCTCCACCACTGCCTCTAAATCTCACCTTGCTAATGGTGAGATCACTTGAGCAAAACTCAGGCACCAAGATCGCATCCATACACTTGACGGCTATGCATGCCCTTGGCGCTTTTTTTCGTGGCACCTTATACGTAGAGTCACATTCTGACAAGCCACTTCTTCTTTGCTTGTGTAACAAGGGTTCTTGGATTAGGGCAATTCCTGACTGCACCACTGACAAGCGCCTGGCTACAACCACCGAGGCGCCTTTGCTTAGGGGCAGATTAATCTGCATCATGGGGATTCTCGTCTCAGCCATGAAAAGGCTTTTCAAGGCCCCTAGATAAGGTCGGTAGTCCATAGCCGCATGGGATCCAGAAGTTCCCACCGCTCGTGGTAGACTGCCCCTTTGAAGAGCTTCCCACCATTAGTGGTGAGTTAGAAGAGGGTCCTGGAACGGGCCTCTCATTGTTCTTTTGGTTTTCGTGATCGATTTAATTATCCGATGAGAAGCTAGGGAAATTAAAAGCACCCCCTGCAGAGCCCTACTTGCAGGTGGCGTGTCCACATACTATGGAATTCAACCTGGCGTCCCAAAATCTCCATCAAGGCAACTCCTTTGAGACCCCTGTCTGTCCGCCTCTACTGTGGGGGGCAAGCAAGATGTTCAGGGATTTGTTCACCCTGGTACCTTTCAGCCCTTGACATGGCGATCACATAGTAGTTTGGGAGCATAAGAACTCTGGCCCGCTAGATTCTTCTCATTCATTCTTCATATGGTATGACCATTTTAAACGCCTTCTGGGTCGTTGAATCTTTGCTGCTGTGTCTGGTTGAATAAGGTCATCTTCCCCTGAAGGGTGTGGTGGTGCTGGATCATCATTACGTCACGCAAGAATATTAATTGCCTTAGTAATGAGATCCTTTGCGGGAAACTTTTTGTCTTGATGTTGTATCCTCTTTTTAACTTGATTTCAAACATCTCACTTTGATGATAGAAGCGCACCAATTCCTCTTTTATTGTGGTATCCCACTTGATGCTCATTCACAGTTTTTCTGTTGAAGTCGTTGGCTGTTGATTGTTTATGCTCAGCAAAGCATCCTCAGTAGTCATAGTTTATGTTTCAACATTGACCGTTTATCACAAATGTTCTTGCTGGCCAGCTGTTTGATTATGCAGATCCGCCTGACCATCTCGACGGAACCGGGACGTGTGCGTCATCCATTCTTAGTCCTTCTGTCCTAGAAGGCAAACTGGAGAGGACAATTTACGCAAGATGACATCACGCAACACTGTTCCTTGGTGATCGCATCCGGTCTGCTATAAGAAACAGTGTTGACGGACCAGATGAAGTAATCGCAGAAGTGCAGCCTTACGCATCCAGTCCACGGTAGACTATGTCTGACGCTGATAAGCCGGAATCATATTGAGTCGGCTGAGAGATGAAGATTTTATACCATTAGGGCAGCTATTTTAGGCTTCAGGGCAGCTCGAAGAGAAGTGCTGGATATTACACCCGTGGTTTTCCTCCTTTGCCGTAATAAAATCATTGGCTGGTGCCGAGAATCGAATCACGTAAATAATCTCTATCATCAGATCTTGCAGGACAATATAAGGCTTCAAAAGCACTGATACGTCGAGTGGTGAAAAATGAGGAATTCCAGTAGATGCTACACTGGTAATTCTGCACAACGAACTCAAGTTTCCCCTGTGCATATGGCAAGATGAGCGTTAAATGAAAACCATGGAAGTGCCAAAGATGGCAATATGAAACTTTGAAGCCGCACCGTGTCTCTCTATGTACCCATAGCGTGCTCTGACATGGAGGCCATGATACATTTGGGAGTGTCAATAGGACCAAACCGTGGCGACTATCAGACAATGGCACCGGACAAACGCAAGAACATCGTTCTGAATGGTCGGACTCATTATAAGTTTATTTGATACAATGTTTAAAAATCTTTTGCGCTGATATTGTGGGTACAAAATTAGGAGCATGTTGTAGTTTGAAGTTCGCCTTTGCCACTGTTATCCTCACACAGCAGCCGCGAGCGTTGAAGGTGACAACAGTTGCCTCTGGGTTGTTGATGTATAATGCTTCCTACAGAATTATGTCTATGCATACATCCTCTTTTAACCATTATGCGACAACCATCAGTAATGTGCTCGATCAATTCATTGTTATCTCCACATAATCGGCACCGGTCAACTAAGTATTGATATAACACATGTTTTTGATAATTCCTGGTCCTGACAACCCAGTTATGAATCGCAATGACGAAACTCTTCGTTCCTGAAAACATCACGCCCTTTTTCAGCCTAATATTAGATGCCTCACTATCCACTGTATTTGATTTCACGTTTTTTGGTGCTCGCTGTGGATGGCGTTTCTGAATCCTCTATAGTTCCTGCCCCAATGTTCAAAGCATCCTATGGAGACAAATTCAAGGGCGTGTTCTGAAGATCCGCTTTACAGATGGTGTTGTGAAGCGCAACATCTCGCTTGCTGTTAAAATAGTCTCGCATCTGTATAACATGCGACTTAGAAAGTTTTCTGACATTTACAACGCCTCTGCTCCCTCAATGTCATGGTAGAAGTACCTTTTCAATCGCCGAATTACTGTGGTGCGTTCAGTGCTTCGTATTTTCCACGCGGATGGTTCTGTTTAATCATTCAATGTCGCTGTTCGACCATTTGATGAGGCCGATGGAGTGTGTGAGGATAGGGATAGCATAGGTGTTGATTGCTCTGATCCTGTTTGCCACGTTAAAAGAACTCTTTAGAATCAATTTGATTCTTGTACTAAAGGCAGTCGTTAGGCTTGTCTTATCATCGTTTGCTGAATACACTAAGATGCGAGAATACCAAGGTATTTATATAACTCGCCCGCAGCTATTGCCTTGATGTCTTTCTCGAAATCTTTCCCCAGCTCTGCGGTCCCTAATTCTTCTCTAGTTAAATGCACCGTTCTGCATTTATCTATTATGAACTCCATGTGGGTTTCATTGGAAAACTGCTTCATGACATCGATCACTTGCTGCAGTTTCAGGTCCGATCTAGCGTATAGCTTCCGGTTACCCATGTATAGAAGATAGGTCACTTGTTGACCATCCTTATTATCATGTATTCGGAACACAGAACACATGCTATTTAGTTTTTTGCTCAATATGTTTAACGCTGAATAGAACCACAGTGCATTGAAGAAGTCTCCTTAAAAGACACCCGTCGTAATGCGTGTTAACCTAGTTATCTTCTATACTTTAGAATAAACTTTCCAGTATTAAATCATACTGAAATTTACTGAAATCAAATGAATTGTACTTCAGAATATAACACTGAGGTGGCGCCTTGAAGTCAGATAATTTCCTCATTCATCTAGTAAAATATCGACCGAAATAGAACGACTTACATTTATAACGTATAAATCACGTTTGTTAAATATATCATCTATGACTGGATCACAATTTTAGAAAAATTACTGAAATACATTTTACCTATACTAATATAATACAGCCCCACAGAAAAAGTGTCTTGTACGAAAAACGTGATCATAATTTCCTATGGATTTTGACCCGCCGATCATGAATCTGTAGGCCGTTTTGTGTTATTGTTCTCAGTGTTTTCAAATAAACTTGAAATTTTCGAATTTTTTGAAAAAATTCTTTTTTTTCGATGTTGTGTAATATAAGGTAGTAACTGTAAAGCCAAAGTTCGAAAAAACATGAATATAGGCATTTTCAGTAATTTGCCTGCAGTTCTGAAACTTAATAAATAAAAGAAAAGAAAAGAAGGAATTTTTTCTCAAAATTCGACCATCCGGAGATCATGTAAAAACTAACGACAACACGATGAAATGGCCTTCAGATTCTTGATTAGCGGGTCAAAATACATAGGAAATGATGGGTCTTGCTTATAAATGAAGACAATTTTTTCGGCGCTGTGAAATGAATCACATCGTAACTACGTTAAATAAATGTAGGACCATTAATGAAATGCAGTTCAACTATCAAGCAGAATGACAATTTAGAAGAGAATATTAAAATGTATGTGAAGAATCTTACATGTTAATTACATCTGTATCGTTAGAACTGTTATAAATATTCATAAATCTAAATAACTGTCAGTTATCGATAAAATTAGGAATCATACGTCTGTTGATCTCCAAGCAAGAAGTTACCCTATGCGTCAATGAAAATGGCCGCAATCACAAAGCACGAAACGCACCTGGAACATTTTCTGGATCTGTCAAATATTCGAACCTTTAGAAGTTCCAGAGACGTTCCAGCAACGTTTCCTGCTATCAAGGTACCAAAGGAGATTACCTGTTTTCACATGAAGGAATTACGCAAGGGGTCTTTTGGCTGTGTCCTATCTCAGACTTTATATTGAACCATGTTTTATTTCTACCTTTTACGGCATTTTCATTCAATTTAATTATCCATCAGTGTAGTAATAAAAATTCCAAAGTGAGCCGAACTTGAACAATATCTTTAGAAAAATACAGAATACAGATTATTTCATTGTCATGGAGAAAATTTTATAAAATAAGATTTCAAGCATTTGAGCATAGTTTGAAGTAATAGTTCAAAATACTGGTATTATATAATTAAAAATATTTTTACTTTCAGCCTTCGGTGGTCACCACTGCTACTAAGACAGCACGGAAAGAACGTGTCCGTAACAAAGATCAGGAACCTGAGCTCGGTCCCGGATACAAGATGTTGTTTTCTCGATGCAGGCAGATAAAAGATACCAAAAATTCTTCTTCATACTTCTTCTTGTTCTTCAAAATCTTCAAATTTACGTTATAATGTTCTTTGTACTTCAAACCAGTGTAGTTTTCCGATGTTGATGCTGAAAACAATAAATAATTTTTAGTGACTCAAAATATGTTAAATATGTTAAACTCCGAACATGTGAATTGCTCTTGTACTTATAAATAAATTTTCACAATATTTAAAAAATATTTACAGTTTCGGGGGTTGTTGAAATCTATTATGTTACCTATACCTTACAGTGTCATGAAGGTGACTTCTATAATAATTTCAAATTCAAACATTCTTTCTGAAACAAATACAGATAGCATGCCGCAGAATAAAATATTAATTGCGTAAAGCCAGTACGAATTGAAGGAAAAATCGACAATTGCGTGCGTATCCAATACTGGAAGAGACGATGAATGGGTCCAATTATGAAGATCCAGCTGCGAGACAACTATTAATTAAAAAGAGGTACGAGATTCAATAATGTTATTACTGTGCAGAATATCCAGGATTACCTCAATAATCCGGCAAAGTTGAATGAATGTCAAATAAGCCGCATAACATAACGCATCCTTGTGTCCTTGTGTCAAGTGCTTTTTCTAGGTCAATAAATGCACAGAAGACTTTTTTCCTACTCTCAAACTTTTTTCCGTAATCTGTCTTACGCCAAATATCTGATCCGTACATGAGCTTCCTGGCATAAATCCACTTCGGACTTCCCATACCTTTTCTTCTGTGATTTCCATTACCCTACGAATAAGTAGTTTTGAGTATATTTCACTCACAGTACTTAGTAAGGTGGTACCTCTGTAAGTACTGCAATTGCTTTCATCTCCTTTTTGTGTATATTGATACGATAATCGCTTCTCTTCAGTCGTCTAGGACTTCTCCCGTTTCGATACATAAGTTTATCAACTCGCTCAACCTGTGAGTTATGTACTCGCTACCGTGTTTAAGCAGTTAAGCGCTAATACTGTCTACACCAGCATTCATTCAAATTACCTGATCTATGCGTTCATTTATCTTATTCTGAAAATCTAATCGCACTTCCGGTTTCTGTGAATTTTCAACCTCCATTCGCGTCTGTTTCGTTTTTTTCGCTCTCTTTCTTTTCCATCCCCGCCTTGAGTTTATTTTGGAGACTAAAAGGTAATGATCAGTATTACATTCGAAACCTCTCATGACTCTTATATCTTTGACAAGTTCTCTTAATCTTTAATCCCCAATAACGAAGTCAATTTTACTGCGGCTATTTCCGTTACACCAGGTGTACGTGTGGATCATTGTATGTCTAAACCAAGTATTTCTAATAAATAGGCCCTTTTCAATTCAGTTTTATTATTTATTCTTAGTGACCTGTCCTTTAAATGAAATTATCGTCAAAAGGGTTTATAAACAATCAACGTTTTCTTATACAAACTTCTCTCACTCGCGAACATTTTTGCTCCTTCGAAAACCGGATAAAGTGAATCGTACTTTCAGGGTAGTTCACGAGTGCAATTAACATGTGTGCATCGTGAAACAATTACATCAAGACAGTGTTTTTACTCAGTGAACTCTCCCAGAATTATTTGGAGTGACATGAAAGAATTGTTGTGAATTTCCTAGTGAAGTTCAAGTTACACAGAAATAAGAAGCTTCATCCAAATCATGCATGCAGCGAGGAAACCTAAAGGGAGTAACGTATATTAAATTCTAATCCTTTCTTTTTTGGTTTCGGCAGTTTGTTCTCAACAATTGTGTAAAGCTTCGAGTCAGTGTACGTAATTTCTCGGCACGCGTATACCCTCGGCAGCAGCTTACTGTTTACATCTGTCAATCACACGGGACGATTCGTGTTTTGAGTAAAATTTACGCAATGACTCTTGATAATTAACTTCACTTATATCTCGCAACAATTGTGGTGATTCATAGAACTTATAAATTCTGTTCTTGAATATCACTAAACACTTTCGAGTCGGACATTTCGATCACGTCATCCATCTCTTTTATTTTTTAACTATAACCAGCGTCAATTCGTGTTAGTGTATTAGTCTCGAGTCAACAAATACACTTCGTATGATCGCATCAATCAACTATCAGGACGACGATTGAAACATTTTATCACCAGTGACAGCATTGAGACATTTGATTTAAGGCTTTTAACTAATTTAATTATTTGTCGTGTCAGTAAAAAATTCGGTCATTCAAAATGCCTAAAACACAAGCTGAGCTATGCCTTCTCGAGCAAGTGAAACTTGCTAGTCGAATAAAAAATTCGTTCCAATCGGTTCCTACCGTACACACGCGCGGTATACTCCGGGCACGATTAGAGACGCTTGAAGCAAATTACTTGAAGTTCCAGCAACAGCATGTTGAGTTGTTGAAAGCGCCTTTGCAGGGAGAAGTCACATTATTTAAGGATGACATCTTCACCCAAACAGAAGAATGGTATCAAGTTGCTAAGGACAAATTCTTCGATGCAATCGACGCTCTTGCCTCCGTGCAGGCATCTAACTCTTTAATAAGCATTAATCCGCATGTCTCATTATCTTCTACAAGGTCCTTACCAAAAATTACCTTGCCAACGTTCTCTGGGAATCATACCGAGTGGTCGAATTTTTCGGACATGTTTAAATCACTTATAGCTGGAAATACAGAAATCGCAGATGTTATTAAATTACATTATTTAAAAACAAATTTAACAGGAGAACTGGCTCAGCTCCTTAAAAACATTCCGGTTACTAACGGAAACTATAAGCGTGCGTGGGATTTGTTAGTAAAACGTTACGAAAATAAGAGAATGTTGAGAAATTCTCACTTGTCTATTCTTTTTTCGTTAGAGCCTTTAGAGTTAGAATCAGCTTCGAATTTGAAGGATCTAGTTAATACTGCTGAATAAAACCTAGAGGCTCTCAACGCGCTTAAATGTCCAGTGGAACATTGGTCACACTTCTTAGTCTTTCATCTGACCAACCTACTGGACTCACAAACTCGATGTGACTGGGAGACATCACTAGGTGATACGACAGAGTCTCCTTCTTATGATTCCTTGCACACATTTCTTGATGGCAGGGTTCGCACATTGGAGATTCATGAAGGGAACCCATCTACTTTAAAGGATTCTTCGAATTCAAAGTCAAATCCAAAATCGCAGTCATTAAAATATGGTAAAGGAAACCGCGGGTCGAACAAGAGTTCTGCATCATTATCTCACCTTCCAACAGATCAAACTCAGAATTCTACTCAAGTTCGAAAATGTTTCGGTTGTGGCAAGAACACTTCTTGATGTATTGTGCTCAGTTTAGAGCGATGAGTGCAATACAACAAAAGAAATTCGCGGCTAAAAAGAAACTTTGTCTCAACTGTCTGCGTCAGCATTCAACAAGCGAATGTCCTTGATCCAGAACGTGTCGATTATGTGATCAGAAACACCGCATCATGCTTCACCAAGATGCGACGACATCGAAAATCACTCATCAGTCACCTTCAACTCAAGGAGAAGATCGTACATCGTCCAGCGTTCATCATCTCAGCATTCATCATGTGACTCGACCTAGAGCAAAAGGTCTATAACCTACAGCTTTTATCAAGGTCAAGTCAATTAGTGGTGCTTCAGTGTTTGTGTGTGCACTCCCTGATCAGGGTTTTGAAGTGTCTCTCGTATTTGAGTCTCTCGGACAACGACCAAAGCTGGCGTATTCGAGTTGTGAATTAGGTTTGCTAACTATCAGTGCAGGAAGTCCCACCGTGTCATGTATTCTTGCGCCACGTTTCAAATCCGACTTCGAGTATCCATTGGACGCGCTCGTGTTTCCGCGTCTTACTCCATACCGCACACGTTTCGAAAGGGGCAATGGAAGTTGGTCTCATCTTTCAGGTTTAAATCTAGCGGACCCACATTTCGGAAACTCAAGAGTGATCGACGTGATCATTGCAGCAGACGCTTGTCCTTATCTGCTTCTTCCGAACATACGGAAAGGTCACTTTAACGCTCCCGTTGCTCAAGAAACATACTTCGGTTGGACCTTATCTTGGAAAACTACAGGAGATTCGTTACCTCCATCAACTGAAGAGTCCTCTTCAGTATTAGGAATGCATGTTTTTGTACAAAACACCGTAGACTTTGACCCTCAAAGGTTTTGGGAGGAACAAGAGGTTCCATCAAAGCCCATACGTCTGAATAACAGGAATATGAGGATTTCTTCGTGTCAACTCATTCGCGCACTCCTGAAGGACGCTATGTTGTTCGTCTTCCGTTGAAGAAATATATTTCATCATTTGGCAATTCTTTTCGGCCAGCCTTCCAGATGCTTCAGCGAATGGAACGTCGCCTCGCGAGCGACGCTTCCTTCTTTAGAGCCTATTAGGAATTTCTCAAGGAATTCGAAATTCTTGGCCAAACGGTGCTTGATTCTGAGCCTTCTATTCGTCGTGACTCTTTTCGCTCCTTTCACCTTTCACATCACGGGGTATTACGCGAATCAAGCTCTGCTACTAAGTTGAGTTTCGTCTTCAATGGATCTCAGAAGACTGAAGCTGAAATTTCGCTCAATGAATGCTTGCACTCTGGAGCCACATTTCTCCAAAGCCTACTTGAAATTTTGCTCTGTTGGAGGTGTTTTCGTATAGATCTCTGTGCTGACGTAGAGAAAATGTACCGACAAATCCAGGTACATCGAGAAGATCAGGATCTTCAACTTATCATGTGGAGAAAGTCGCCAAATGATTCAGTTCAAACGTTTCGTCTCACCACAGTTACTTACGGCTTGTCTTGTGCTCCTTTTCTTGCACTCCGTTGTATTCAACAACTCGCCCTTGATGAGGGTAAAAATTATCCGAAAGCAGCTGAAGTTGTACTTCGAGGGGCATACGTGGACGCTGTAATCACAGGTGCCGATAACTTCGATGAGGCAATTTCTTTACAGAATCAATTACATCGACTTTTCATAGCGGGCGGCTTACCACTTCGCAAGTGGATGACAAGTGATTCTGGTTTACTAGAGAAAATTCCAGAAGAACTTCGAGCTTCGTTTCCTGCTTACTACAGATTCATTTCTCGACGTGGAATTTGTGCTACCTTGACCAGCGATCAAGGTACAAACTTCGTTGGAGCGGACGTCTAACTCAGAGCGATGTTTTCAGCAGCTTCAAAGGAGTCAACCCTATTAGCTTCGTGTCTCGCTCCGTATGGCACAGAGTGGCGATTCAATCCACCAGGTGCGCCGCATTTTGGGGGAATTCGGGAAGCTGCATTGAAGTTAGCGAAACACCACCTTCGGCGAGTCATCGGAGATACTACCCTTACATACGAAGAAATGAGCACATTTCTGGTTCAAGTAGAGGCCTGCTTAAATTCTAGACCTCTTCAATCCATGTCTGATGACCCTGACGATCTCACGGCTCTTACTCCAGGTAATTTTTTACTTGGAGAATCTCTTAACAGTATCCCTGAGCCAAGTTACATTGACATTGCCACGAATCGCTTATCTCGATGGCAATTGTTACAACAAATGCGTCAGCATTTCTGGCAACGTTGGACCTCGGATTACCTGAAAGAGCTTCAACCGCGTTCGAAGTGGAGGACTTCTTATTCATCACTTGAAGTTGGTGACCTCGCTTTTATCCGTGACGAAAATTCACCACCCACAAAGTGGCCTTCAGGTCGTGTCGTTGAGCTTCATCCCGGTTCTGATGGTCATGTGCGCGTTGTGTCTGTCCGCACTGCGAGTGGTTTGTTTAAACGCCCCACTGTAAAATTGTGTCTTTTACCAAAGGCGAAGGAAAATGTTTAAATCTCGTCTCAATGTGCGGTGTACTTTCTTTTCGGTTGTGTTGGTCGAATGTTACAATTTATTTATTTTTGTCTTGTTCTGTTATTGACAATTTTTAACCACTTATTTATCAGATCGTAGTTAGAAATTAGTGATCAGTTTTATTCTTAAAATTTTTAATCTTTTTTATTGTCATTATCAATTTATTATTTTTTGAATGAACTGTGTGAATCTTTCTTAATTTTGTCCCAACAAAGCGGGCGGAATGTTCGGAATTGACTGATATAATTATTCAGTATATTATTTTATTTTATTTCACTTATTTAACATCAACTCTTCATTTTAGACTTTAATTTTATATGTTTACATTTTGATGGAATTCTAATTCTAAAGTGTTATCGATTCGTTCTTTTATCCTTATTCTACTATCGTTGAGTCATATTCCTTGTATGAGTAAGAACCTTTCGTACCTCTTGTAAGCAAATTTTAGTCGTCGTCCGAACGTTAAATTGAGAACTTGTCTTGTCGTTTCGGTAGACAAGTTCAAATTAAATTTATATTAATTTTTGAAATGATTTAAATATATTCTTGTTCGATTTTTTTTTAGCAATTTTGTTAACATTGGATTAATTCCGTTTTAATAATTATTCTCAGTGACTTGTCCTTTAATGTATTTATCGTCAAAAAGGTTTTTAAAACATTGCATCGTTTTCTTACACAAACTTCTTTCACTCGCGAACAATTATTGAAAATAATGTGTCAAATCAGAGTTTCGTTCGAATTTAATAACTGTAAATTATTGAAAATGTTATCGAGAACAGAGAATTGTAAAATCAGCGTTATACTCAATATTATCATGGGAAATGTTATAAAATACAAAAAATGTGTGAAATCCTCTTTTTTTTTTAATCTGAGTAGGAATTTTATTTATTTTTTTCAAAACGTTTCAGGAAAATAACAAATCTTTCTTAAGACTCACCAGCAAATTGATAATGGTTTCTCAGTTTGAAAAAATAATTTTAAAATAAGACTGAAAAAGATTTCAAAATTTTTTTAAATAGTATTCGTTTTTGAAGAATTTGATCGAAAAATTTATAAGCTTCTTAAAGGTATTTTTCAGGTTTCCAAATAACAAAAATATGTTGTAAGATTTTTCGGAAAATTTAAAGTGCTTTATTTTTTATTTTTAGAGAATATTTGAAAAGATTTTTAAGAATTTAAATTTGATTCCCAAAATGTTCGAAGAAGAACTGGCAATATTTTTAAGAATTTCTTCAGATTTGCTGGATTTATGAGCATTGGAATCATTTTTATTTCAAGGGAATATTTAAAAAGGTTTCAAAACATTTGAAAACATATCGAAAATTGTCAAAAAATAATTTCCACGATTTTAAGGCATTTTTTAAAATCCGAAAGCGTTGTTTTTAATTTTGAGAAAATTGCAAATCATTTGAAAGATACCTGAGGACATAGAAACAGTCTCAAAAAAGATTTTAAAAAATTTGACGACTAAAAAATTGCGAAAAATAAGATAAAGGATATATTCATATAACCTGAAAACAAACTGATAATTATTTTTCCCGCGAATATTTTCAACTGGCTTGAATGCTTATTCCCAAAATTGCCTTGAAATATTCCAGATTCTTTTTTCGCAATTTTGGAAACCTTTTCAATTGTTGAAAAATATTTTGAAATATTCTGTTGAAATTAATTCTTCAAAATAAAGAATCACTTTAGATATTCTCAGTAATCTCAAAAAAAAAATTTTATTACCCTAAAAACTTTCAAAATCCTTAAAATTCTTCTGCACCTTTTTTTAGGAAATGTTAAAAAATCTACACTTTGTTTTTAATTTTGTGAAATGTTCATGAATTTGGAATTATTTTTGGAAAATTCGCATAACTTCTATATATTTTCTTAAATAATTACATTTTTTCCTGAGATATTTACAAAATATTTCGAAACTAATAAATTACGTTGAAATTTTCGAGACTCATTTTTACAGTATTTTGTAAGGATTATTTTTTCATATTTTTTTACTTGTTTTTCATTAAATTAAGTAGCAGATAATGAACATTAATAATTTACTTCAAGCAATAAACGAGATAAAGTTTTCTTTTATTTGAAAAAATGATGCACGTGCCTTTAATGTACGGTTTTACTGTTTTATCTTGTTTATTACAGTTTCGTGTTGGGTACGTGCATTCGTTCTATTCTCTAGCCCCCTCCATGTGGGAAATTGTGGTGATTATAGTGCACTTTGTCTTGTGGACGGGGATAAGAAATTGGTATATAAGCTGTAACTGAAACAGAAGAGGTTCCGTCTGTTTTTGACAACAACAAGAAAATAAAATGAATATTTTAATCATTGCCTCCTTCCTTGTGATGGCTTTCCTAGTTTTATCTGTGAATGCTGCTGACCCGTGCTCTATTCCTTGTGTTCGTACTGATTTCACCTGTTCCAGTCCTTACTATCGAATTCGTAAGTCGAAAAATTATTAATAATTAAAACATAATCATCTAAAACATCTAAAATTGCCGAAAGCGCCCAGAAGGACCTCGGTAAATCCCACCTATGCCCACGTCTTACAACCGTGAGATGGGTGGTCACAGGGCACGACGAAATCACAACGACAGGCCGGCGAAACCCACATGTGTCTTGAGGACACGAAGCGATCCAAGAATGAGAGCTTTCTGCATCCATCGCGCAAGTGCCATGGCATATTTTTGGCACGCGGGTATGGCTTTAAAGTTACGAACCAATGATATTTTCTCACCTCCGAGAGCACCTATCACAAGGACAATTACTTGCACAGAATATTTTGGGTACAGTCGTTGCAGCTCTGTTTTAAGGTCTTGATACCTCTCCTCTTTTTCTTTCTCCTTTGCAGTGATGTTGTATTCGGACGGAGCCGAGAATTCGATCACGAATAAAGTTCGTTTCTCGAAGTCTTGGAGAACAATGTCAGGCCTCGAGTGAGCAACGGAGACTGTTGCCGGAAAATCGTAGTTCCAGAAAATTTGGCACTTCTCGTTTCGGACAATTGACTTTATATCCTTTGGAGCATTCGGCAGGGCAGGTTCGCGATCAACACCGTAAGAGCGACAAAGATGGTAATAAAACACTCTTAGGGCCGCATTATTTCTATACATAAGTCGTTCCTGCGCGGGTCGGGCACCCAGATTGTATGTGTTCTAGGTACTCAGCGTGCGCATGACACGCTCTGCACCTTTCACTGGGAACTTCTTGACATAAAATGCGGGCACGGTATGCTAAGGTGGAAATGACACCGTCCTGGCATGCGAAAATAAAACCCTCTATACCTGAATTGAGTCCTGATGATTTGAGGAAAGTAAAAGGTTGCTCCTTCGACAAGGACTGTTTTACTATATTTCTGTG
Source organism: Andricus quercusramuli (assembly GCA_932178445.1). Classification (NCBI taxonomy): domain Eukaryota; kingdom Metazoa; phylum Arthropoda; class Insecta; order Hymenoptera; family Cynipidae; genus Andricus; species Andricus quercusramuli. Next base: position 124,196 of record CAKNXH010063782.1, read on the forward strand.
AAAGTTTCCGTGCATATGCTTGTCGAGTAGCTCTTGGTAAAATTTTCCAACCTCTGCGTTATTTACTTCGGCTTTTAGACGTGAAGCATCTAGATGGAGTAATGCACTTTACTCACTTCTTATGTTAAAATTCAGGTCAAGGGACTCGGCCGCTTGCTCCGCGGCTTTTTAAAGGAACGCTCCTTCACCAATCATCTCGTGGTTCCTGACCATCTTTAGGAAAGAATCTCTGCCATTCGCGACGATGTAAGCTATACTTAGAACTACTCGGCTATGAAGACACTGGAGATTCAAAAGTCCGCGTCCGCCATGACGGCGTGAAATGTATAATCGCGGAAATGACGAATTGATATACAAGCTTTTGTGCACATGCATGATCTTACGTGTGGTGACGTCAAGGACCTTGAGCTTGTTCATCGTCCATTGAGCCACCTTAAACTAGTAGAGTAGAACCGGGACAGCAAGCACATTAGTCGCAAATACCTTGTTCAACGCCGGCAGATTGAAAGATCAAATCTGTCGAAGAAGATGCTCGTATCGGCTTCGGAGAGACTCCTTTACTGATTTTACGGCCTGAATGCGGCTTTGAGGCACGCCCAGGTATGTATAGGTCTCTCATCTGTTAAGATGTCTAATAACACTTATATCCACAAGCTCAGGGTCCTTGGGAACGCCAGTAATCTTTCCTTTCTTCAAATGAATTTTGGCACACTTGTCCAAACCAAAGTCCATCCCAATCTCTCCTGTGTAGTTCTTGACGATATTTATAGCAGTTTGAAGTTTGCTTTTACCAGCGGCATAGATCTTTAGGTCATCCATATAAAATATATGAGTGACCTTATGCTCGCGCTGATTAGTGTCGCCACAGAGGTATCTAGGGGAATTTCGTGGTGCGAGAGATAGAGGCAGAAGTGTGATGCAAAAAAGCAAAGGGCTCATGGAATCACCTTGAAAGATGCCCCTCTGGAAGGTGACGTTGTTTGTTGTCAGACGATACTTCCTAGATGAGATGGTAAATCTAGTTTTCCAAAGAGGCATCGATCTCTCTATGAATCTCACTATGTGTGGATGTACCTTCAAGCTTCCCAACAGACGGATGATAAGTTTATGAGAGGTTGAATCGAAAGCTTTCCGGTAGTCAACCCAGACCATTGACAGGACGCGCTGATGGGCTACAGCGGCTTTACAGACACACCTGTCAATCAGCAGGTTCTCTCGACAGCCTGCTGCACCTTTTTTCAAGCCACGTTTTTCGTACGTCTCTCGCCATACAGGCTTAATTCGTTGAACAATCCTGTCGTTTAGGACAGCTGTAAAGATCTTATACAGTGCGTTCAAACAAGTTATTGGCCTGTAATTCTCTGGTTTGGAGAAGTTGCCTTTCTCCGGTAGGAGTATAGTGTTTCCTAACACTAGCCACTGCGGAATGGGCATCTCCGACTTTAAATATGAGGTGAATATGCGGGCCAAATGTTAGTGTATAAAAGTAAACTTCTTCCACCAAAAGTTCTTGATACAATCTGGTCCAGTAGCGGAAAAGTTCTTCGTGCCTCCAAGTGCTTTTTTTTACCTCTTCGGCAGTGACTGATGAACATTCCTCCACAGATTTTATGAGGTGGTCGCAAAACTCCTTGAAGCGGATGATATTGTCAGTATCTTCTTTCAACTCTAGTGTTTTCGGGATCTTGTACACCTCTCTCCAAAAAGACTCTACCTCCTTGGGCTTGAGTAGATTTTTTACAAAAACAGGGAGATCGCTGAAGAGGCGTGATGGGTCAGCGAGAAACTGTTGATTCTCCCTAATCCATCCCTCCTTCTTCTGTATTCTCCTCCTTGCGTCAGTTAATAGCCGTATTCTGTCAGCAATATGCTGCTTGATTGTCAGCAGCTTTGACTTGTTTAGTGTGTGATTCAAGATCCTTAGTTCTTGTGCGAACTTTGAACCCTTTTCTTGAACGGTCTACCAGATGTTATGTAGTCAATTAAACATTGAACAAGGGACGCATTCTGTCTTGCCCATCCAATTTTCTCGTTCAGTTGATGCAAGCGTCTTCTGGTCTTTTGATCCATCGTCGGTTTTAGCCTTCGATTTGAATCAGCCAAAGCTCTCGCAGCATCATAAACTGAGCCATTGATGGCCCAAAGGTCAGACTCTCTCGAGATATCTCCACGAAGGGAGGCATCCATTTCAACCAGATCTTTGGGCTTAAGAGGAACTTGCATGTTGATTTTCCTCCTTGTACTCAAATTCCGATCATCTTTCAGAAGGTGCCTGCTTTCAGCCGGTTCGTCGTTGTGTTTCCATCCAAATTATTTAGATGCACTAACAATGGTCATTCGACGATCCAAGTGCACCGGATCGCGCACTAGGTATTTTACTACGTATTCTACGAGAACTTTTTGAAAATATTAGTTGTTCCAACAGCCAAATAACTACCAGTGGTCAGTCTACGATCCAAGTGCATCGGATCGGGGACCAGTTAATTTAGCACGTATTCTACAAGAACTTTTTTGAAATTTAAATTGTTCCAAAAGCCAAAATAACTACCAATGGTCATAGGCGATCCAAGTGCACCGGATCGGGCACCAGGTAGTTTAGCACGTTTTCTACGAAAAAATTTTTAGAATTTGAATTGTTTCAACAGCCAAAATAACTACCAATGGTCAGACGACGATCTAAGTGCACCGGATCGCGCACCAGGTAGTTTTGCATGTATTCTACTAGAACTTTTTTGAAATTTAAATTGTTCCAACAGCCAAAGTAACTACCAATGGTCAGTAGACGATCCAAGTGCACCGGATCGGGCACCAGGTACTTTAGCACGTTTTCTTAGAAAACTTGTTGGGAAGTTAAATTGTTCCAACAGCCAAAATAACTACCAATGTTCAGTAGACGATCCCGTTGCACCTAATCGCGTGCCAGGTTGTTATTTTGTCTGTTTGCATGATTTGCATTTTAACAAAGTTCTAGTACAATATCTGATGAAGTATCTGGTGCGCAAACTAGTGCACCCGAATCATCGACTGATCGTTGTCAGTTATTTTGTTTTTTGGCATAATTTGAATTTTGAAAAATCTCTCGAAGAATACGTGCCAAAGTACCTAGTGCGGGACCTTGTGCACCCGGATCGTCGACTGACCATTGGCAGTTATTTTGGTTGTTGGCATAATTTGAATTTTAAAAAAGTTCTGGTAGAATACGTGCTGAAATACCTGGTTCGTGACCTAGTACACCCGAATCGTCGACTGACCATTTCAAGAAATATGATAACAAATTTTTACGTTGTCAAATTGCTCGGCAATTATTGCCTTTTATACTCTATTGTAGTCCATTCGCCACTAAAATTTCATGATGAATTGAGAGATTCAGTGATTTTTTTTCATGAACAAATTAATTTTTTAATCTTTATCATAAATGATGTACGTTATTACGAAAAGGTAGAATGTATTTCAGTATATCTTTTCTATACATGAACATTTTTGTGTATACATTTTTATCGTATTTGTTGGTGTTTACGTAAAAATAATTACATTCTTTTATTACAAGAAGAAAATTATCTTGTCGATAGAACCTTCCAGGCTTCCTTCAGCGAAAATCGGTTTTCAATTCTTTTCGGTATAATTTTTTTTAACGTTTCGCATAATTTACTAAAAAAAAAATATTTTCTCCCTGATATATTCTGCGACTGTACTTGTAGAACATATCTAATTTTACATAGATTCATTCTATAAGCAAAAAATGTATGTACAATATTTTTCATAAAATGATTGAAGCAGCGTCATCGCTTGAAAAAATTGTCAAATAGTGTCAATAGTGTGTTGAGCCCGAGGTCTGAATTTATAGTTTATCATTCTAAGGGCGGCCACAGCCTAATTTATTTGAAAATATTGTATATTATATATCGAATATTGTGTATTCGAAAGTACTGTATTTTGAATGCGAAGTTGTCAAAAAGGCAATTGTTTCAAGATCTTGAAAATTTCTTGGATTTAAAAAAATATATACCTTATATACTTTAAATTTATTTCAAATCCAGTCAAATTATCAAAATCAATTCCTCAAAGTATCGGTGTTTTTTCTAACAGGAGTGCCCTATTCGAATGTGTCACTATAAGGAAGTGGAGATTTTAATCCTATAAGGAAAGTAGAACCAAAATGTATAAGAGTTTCATGAATGATATTAAATATCATAACACTGAGCCAACCTCTTTCTATCTCTGTCTCTACTTAACACGCTAACCGTAATACGCCATGACGCTATACTCTTCTCTGTCTTAACTTTATTCCTTTCATCATATCGTATACATTCACAACACGCGGATCACACGTCTGCTCCAATGTCACCGCGCATTACTAAATACGAAAAACACGTGTCATATTATCGAATTTAAACTAAGATTCGATTCGTTTAATATTTCACACAGTTATCCTGAAAAGACCACATTGACATGCGCATGCTTAGACTGAATGGTGCTTATTGGTTCTAGTTCGCGTCCTAATTGGGAATACAAATACGGGCGCGTACTACAGCCAATCAACGACATTGCAATTGAAACATGCGAAGATAAAGGCGACTCAGTTAGCATCACTGATTTCAAATGCAGTACCACACACATACACACACTACTGTTGAACGGAGAGGCTATGAGCGGCCTACAGTACGGAAGCGTTACTAAGCGTTACTCTCGACAATCGTCATGATCGAAAACGACAATATCGTTCAGAGATTTCTTAATAAGTCTCTAAAGGATGTTGTTCAGAGACTTATATGTTTAGAGACCGACACCTTTGACCAGGCTACCGGGCGCGTCCCCGGGTTGCGGATAGGGGGGCCCTGTACCGAGGGTTTCTTCTGAATATGGTTGCAATACTCAATAAGCAGTCGCGGACAATGGTCCAGGTGTAGTACCGAAGGACAAACCACAAAGTCAAGGCGTTAGCAACCATGCCGAAGACTGAATGGCACCAGGGTATGGTGTTTCAAACGGCGTCTTTAGGATACCAGGTCGCCTCCTAGAGTATTCAGACCTTACCCCCTTATGCAGGTCTCTGCAGGAGTGGACCCACACTTTCCTAGCTACTATTAGGAACAAAATAGAGACAAAACAAGATGATTTGAATCCAAGCGTGTGCGAGGAGTGGGGTCATCCGTTGGACGTGACGGACGAGTTTAACTTGAGTCAAAAGTCAAATGCGAAGCAATCCTTGATGTTGGGGAAAAATGTCATTGAGAACTCCTATGGGTATATCACAGAATTGAAGGATGTGTTAAAAAAGATGACAGAATCATCTGAAACTAAGAGAAATATGTTCATGCCCATCCGACATGGTTTAGACGAAGCGCAGGAACTAGTGAGAAAAATTGATTCCAACGTAGATAACGCAAAATGTAACTTTACATTTGCACCAGCCGACCTTGGAATGGCCCTCAGGAAAGAGGTGGCGGAATTAAAGAAGAAGCTAAATGAAAGGAAAGAGACTTGCCAAATCGCTACCCAGACTGAAGAAGCTGTGGAAACTGCCACTCTCCATACTGGGGAGGAAGAGAGCGAGCCCACCTTGAGTCCAGTTGAGGCAGGCTCCGCCAAACTAGCGACGAAAAAACCGAGGACACGCACTACCGTAGCAGTGCCCTCAAATCCGATGCGCGGAAACGTAAAAGCGGCTACTTGTGCACCCAAAAATATGGAGAGGAAGGAGCCACAGAGGAGAGCTCGACCAGAGGCGGTCTTAATAAAATCGGCTCAGGGTTCGAGGTACGCTGAGGTCCTAAAGGATCTTATACGAAAGCTGAAACCGGACACCCTTGATGTCAAAATCAGGTGTGTCCGAGAGACGAGGAAGGGAAAGGTCCTTGTTGAGTTATGACATGCAGCATATGGCAGATCTAAGCTGTCTGCTGCCATTCAGAAGGCAGTTGGTGCCGGGGGTAACGTGCGCGAGCTCGTCCCCCGCATCGAGGTCAAGGTCCTGGACCTCGACACAAATACGAAGGTGGAAGAAATCGAGGCGGCCGAAAGGCAACACTTTAGTGAGAACGCACGTGAGGTGAATCTCAGGCTCACAAAAAAGACCTTTAGAGGAACTCTGAAGGCTTTCGTTGAACTGAAAGAAGAAAAGGCGTCAAAACTGGTGCGTACGGGACACCTGAAGGTGGGATGGGTGTCCTGTCGCGTCAGGAAGAAGACGGAGGTGATGAGATGTTACCGCTGCCTAGGCTACGGCTACATGGCAGCGACTTGTAAAGGCTGTAACCGAAGAACGGCCTGTTCGAAATGCGGCAAAGAGGGCCATAAGGCTGCTACGTGTGAAAGTACGCCGCAGTGCTTCCTCTGCGCTGCAGTAGAATGAGAGCCCCGGATAGATCATCAGCCGGGGACGATGAGGTGCAGGGCGTTCCGAGAGGCAGCTTTATTGAAGAAGCCTCAAGGTCGCGCTGTCTACCCTTACCCAGAGGACACGTTCTGTAAATGCTATATAACAAAAAGGGAACATTTATACATAACATTGTTACAATCGTGTGCCATAACAGTTACAGAACATAAGGGTCACACTGTTCTGTAACGATGTTACTGTAAGGATACGTAACAGTTCAGGAATTCTGTTATGTAACTAATATAGAACAGAGTGATAGAACTATTATGTCACTAGAATGTCACACGTGTTACAAGAACCGAACATAAAGGTCACGTTGTTCTGTAACGCTACCCCGTGCATTGCTGCACTTAATGCACGGGGTTAGTTGACAGCAAACGAAATTATGACATTTTTGAAACAATTGTTATAAATAAATTAAATTAACAGATAGTCTACACTATGGATTCTTTGTTTGCAGAGGAAATTTTTGTGTTAAAATTACTTGCTTTGATCGAAGAAATAATACCCGATGATAAAAATTTCACATCCGCTTTTTTTATTGATTTTATAAACGAATTAAGTAAACAAATTCCTAGTATGGACAATTAAAGGCAGAAAGAAATCTTTTTTGCTCTTAATTTTTCTCAAATTTTATCGCCAGTGATGTTTAATGGTGAACAATTATCCTTCAATATTTTTTCTCAATTTTATAAACAAATGATATGAACAAATGCCCAGCTAGGACATTTGAAGGCCGAAAGAAATCGATTTTTCTTTTAAATTCCCTCAAATTATGTCGTCAGTGATGCTAAGTTGTGGAAAATTATCATCCGATGTTTCTTATCAATTTTATAAACAAATTATGTGAACAAATGCCCAGTGTGGACATCTAAAGGCAAAAATAAATCATCTTTTCTCTTAATTTCCCTCAAATTATGTCGCTAGTGATGCTTGATGAGGAAAAATTATCATCCGATATTCTATATGAATTTTATGAACAAATTATATAAACAATGGGCCAGTGTGGCCACAATGGACTGGAAGCATTCTGATAGTATTCTAGATCCTCAAGCTCTCGAGCTCTTTATTTCAGATTAGAGACTTAGGAATTAGAGCTTGATCGCGACTAATCAACGGAATCTTAAGAAATTTTCAAAGGATTATGACACACAGCAAGTTTATGCTTATTTTTGTTGTACATATTTCCATCTTCAACATTTCCTAAGAAAAGAACATTACGAAAATTGAAAGAAACACCAATTACCAAATAAATACAATACTGGTTACATACATCGAGGCTAGTTGCAAAAAAAAAAAGTTTTCTGCCTTTAAACATCCATAATAGGTATTGGTTTATATAATTTGTTCACAAAATCAATAAAAATATTGGATAACAATTTTCCATCATTGAACCTCACAGGCGACTTCACACTAGACATTTGTTTATATAATTTGCTTATAAAATTAATAAAAAATATCGGATGCCACATTTTCATGATTGGGTATTACTTTTTCGATAAAAGCAAATAATTTTAATGCAAAAATTTACTTTGCAAACGGAGAATCCATAGTGCAGACTATTTGCTAAGTCAATTTGTTTATAAGGATTAATTTCACAATGTCATAATTTTTTTTTGCTTTCAACCTCCCTCTCCCCTGGAGCTATCCGTTTGGCAAAGTTGGAGCGTTTTGTTGTTTCATCTTGCCTCATCCATAGAATCGGCAATGAACTGATGTAACTCGGGAGCCTAGCGTGCCCAGTCCCCCGAAAACATCTATTCGCTCTCGCCAGGCGGACCCATCCCGTATGCCGCTCTATATGCTATCGCAATATGTAGGGGTTCTTTACAGAGCGTGGATCCTATCGCTGCTGTGGGCGTAGTCCTCATTGCTCCAATCAAACCCCTAAATGCTAGCGTTTGTAATATTCTCAGTCTGTCCTGCATTGTTTTAAGTTCTGCCCGTGGCCAACAGATAAACAAACTTCCTGCATTGGGTCTCCAGGTGTTTGGCCCAGTTTAGCTTGCTATCTAGGATTACTCCCAGATATCTAACTGAATCGGAAAATATCAGCTTCCCACCACAGAATACAGGAGCGTCAAGTTTCGGTACTTTATAATTCATCGTCAAAATGACCAGGTTGGTATTTTCTGAAATTACCGACAGCCCTGAGCTATCGCACCAGAGCTCTACGATGCGCAGCACCGACCTCGTACGACCCATCAACGTTTCCAGATGAGCCTCCCTGACTACAATGCACCGCAGGTGGGGCGACAAGACACCCCTGGTTTCCAGTCTCCTCCAACCCAGCATGCTTCCTATCCAGCAAACTAGCCGGTCCGGCACCCCACATCTCAAAGCCTCTTGACAGATGACTTCTGAAGGAGTATTGCTGGAAGCAGCCTCTATATCCAAGAAAGTGCCCACAGCATAACGCTTTTGTTCTAACTGCTGCTCCAGTTTTGCCACAAAAGCATAAAGCGCTGGTTCTACCGGGCAACCAGCCTAAAAAAGCATTCTGCCCTCTATACAGCGGGGAGGCCAAGAGCTCCTCATCCTCAGTACGTCTCTCGACCAGCTTCTCCAACGTCTTCAGGATAAAAGACGTTAGACTCATTTTTTGGAAATCTTTTGCAGCAGTGTAACCCTCCCTCCCAGGTTTGGGAATGAGGGCCACTCATCCATTCTTCCATGCCGATGGAACGTGTTTAAGGGCTATGCTTGCCCTTAATAATTTCACCAGAGGAGGCACGACTAGATCCATGCCTTTTTGTAAAAGAGCTGGATGAATGCCATACGCCCCTGGTGATTCGGATTCGCTGAAAACCCGGGAAGTGAGCTTCCATTAGGTGATTCAGCGTTGCTTCCTCGTCTTAGGCGAATTCATCATTAACGAGCCTTACGAGCCCGAATCGAGCTTCCGGATTCTTGGCCAGGATCTTATCGAGCTCCTCTGTTTCCGGAATGTCTTTCGATGCCTCGCAGAAGCCCCTTCGATCCTCCTGTTTATACTTTCTTATACTTTCAGCGTATTCATGCTGGGATGTCTTCTAGATGTCGCAGTCTGAAGGCGATTTAGTTCCAGTTGTTCTATTGCACATGATTCTTGTCTTTTTACGAAGCCTGTCCAGGTAGATATTCCATCATTCTGCTCCCTTCCTAGACTTAATTGTGCTTATAGGGCAATCGTTCTCATGTGATGTAGTCAGAGTCCTTCGCAGAAATTCCGCGGCGTACTCTAACTCATCAATTGTACCACAGCTTGTGGGAAATTCTGTAAGCCACCGGCTTTCCTAGGGCTTAGCAAAACACGATATGTTCGTGATTCGAGAGAGACTCCTCATCCGAAACTCTCCAGCTCACTACCCTACTCCTCATTACACCCGAACATAGAGTTAAATCGAAAACCTCACTCCTATTTCCAATCTGGAATGTGGTAGTATCGCTCTGATTCAGAATCTCCAGCTCTGTGCCCGCTATGTGTTCAATTGAATCTCTCCCTCTGTCGTTGATTTTTGTGCTTTCGCAAACCGTGTGGTGAGAATTTCAATCACAGCCCAACAGCTGCTTGATCTTGCAGTTCATCTTTCTGTAACTGATGTTCAATAACGACGTTTTTCCACGCCCAATCCACATGTTCTTTGATCTCCATTCCTCAGTCTTCTGAGATGTGTAGATGACTTCTGGTACACTTCACCTTAGTGATAAGTTCCTTTGCAGCAAACTTTGTCTTGATGTTGTATCCTCTTTTTCTTTTGAATTTAAACTTCTCACTTTGATAATAGAGGGGCACCAATTACTCTTTCATTGTGGTCTTCCACTTGATGCTCTTTCACAGTATTTATGTTGAAGTCGTCAGCATTTGATTGCTAACGCTAGCCAAAGGGTAACCAATCTCGACGGAACTAGGACGTGTGCGTCATCCATTGCTACTCCTTCTGTCCTAAAAGGCGAACATGAGAGGATAATTTACGCAAGATGACATCACGCAACACTGTTCCTTAGTGATAGCATCCGGTCATGGAATTGCCTAAGATGGCAATATAAAACTTTGAAAGCCACATTGTGTCTCTCTATGTACCCCAAGCGTACTCTAAGATGGAGGCCATGATTCAGTTGGGAGTGGCAATAGGACCGAACCGTAACGGCGATCAGGCAATAGCACCGGACAAATGCGAGAATATCGTTTTAAATGGTCGGACTTGTTATTATTATCGTTTTTCTCAAACTTTTTCTCGAGTGAACCCAGTTTTTCATCATAACCACGGACAGTGTCAAGTGACTGAAGAGATAAGGATGTTATGAGTTGATTTAATACGATGTTGTAAATCTTTTGCGGTGATGTTGTAGGTACAAAATTAGGAGAATGGTATAGTCTGGAGTTCGTCTTTTACCGATTTTATCCTTACACACCAGCCGCGAGCGTTGAAGTTGACAACAGTCGCCTCTGAGTTGTTGATGTATAATGCTCAACGTTTAATTATGTCTGTGCACATATTCTCTTGTAACCATTTTGCGACAACCAACAATAATGTGCTGGATAGATTCGTTATTATCTTCACATAATTGGCAACGGTCAACCACGTATTGATATAACACGTGTTTGCGATAATTTCTGGTGCTGGCAACCCAGCCACAAACCGCAATGACGAAACTCTGCGTTCCTGGAAACAGTATGCTCTTTTTCAGCTAAATATTAGGTGCCTCACTATCCACTTTATTTGATTTGACGTTTTAGGGTGCTCGCCGTGGATGGCTTTTTGTCTCCATTGTATTTCTGAATCATCTATAGTTTCTGGCTCAATATTCAAGGCCTCGTCTAAGGACAAATTCAAGGTCTTGTAATCAAGATCCGCTTTACAGATGGTGTTGTGAAGCGCAACATCTCGCTTGCTGTTAAAATAGTCTCGCAACTGTATAACGTGTAACGTAGACAGTTTCCTGACATTTACAACAACCCTAACTTCTCGTTGTCGTGGTAGAAGGACCCTTTCAATTGCCGAATTACTGTGGTGCATTCGGTGCTTCATCATTTTCACGCGAATGGTTCTGTTTAATCGTTCAATGTCGATGTTCGACCATTTGACGAGCCCAAAGGAGTGTGTGAGGGTAGGGATAGCATAGTGAAGATTCTGTGGATATTTTTCGATCTTCTACTTTAGGAAAATTATCATTTTTAGAAAGTATTGAACTCTGTGCCCGCAAGAATTTTTTTTGTAGCCTTCAGGCTATGGATTCTTATCACAACACCCCACATGACACACCCATGCAGTACCAATCGTTTCGAATATGATGTCAAGATTCTGTGGATATTTTTCGATCTTCTCCTTCAGGAAAATGATCATTTTTCGAAAATATGGAACTCTTTGCCAAGATGATTTTTTCTTATTTCAAGCTTGTAATCAACCCACCCCCCCCCCCCCCTTCCCCTAAACACAGTCAGGCAGTTACATCTTTTCGAAAATATGGAACTCTGTGCCCGGATGAATTTTTTTTTTGGACCGCAGGCTATGGATTCTTATTACAATACCCCGTCAAACACATCCATGCAATAACAATATTTTCTGAAAAGCTATAAAGACTCTGTGACTTTGGAATAAATAATAAAAAAAATTGTCTCGAAAACTGGTTCTCAATAATAATGTGAAAAACACCAGTTTGAAATTGTTTTCATAATTCTCAGCGGCCACTATGGAGCCTGATCGACTTTAGCCTGTGGATTCCAACTCGCATTCAGGTTTGAAATGATGCCATAAGAGTCAGAATGTCTTTGGAATGAATAATAAAAAAACTTGTCTTGAAAACTGGTTCTCAATAATAATGTGAAAAAAGACCAGTTTGAAATCGTTTTCATAACGCTCAGCGGCCACTATGGAGTCTGATCGACTTGAGCCTGTGGATTCCAACTCGCATTCAGGTTTGAAATGATGCCATAAGAGTCAGAATGTCTTTGGAATAAATAATAAAAAGCTTGTCTTCAAAACTAGTTCTCAATAATAATGTGAAAAAAGACCAGTCTTTCCAGCTTACTAGAATTGATAACTAATACGTGGGTGGGTTTGATGGAGAATCAGGGGTACATTATCTAGCCTAAGGTTTCTCTGAAAAAATCTGTGTCCTATCTAAAGCTGTGTCGTATCTCAGACTTTATATTGAACCATGTTTTATCTCTACCTTTTACGGCATTTTCATTTAATTTAATTATTTATCAGAGTAGTTCTAGAAATTTGAAAGTGACCCGAACTCGAGCAAAATCTTCAGAAAAATACAGAATACAGATTATTTCAATATCATAGAGAAAATTGTATGGAATAAGAATTGGAGCATTTAAGCATAGTTTGAAGTAATAGTTCAAAATACTGCTATTAAATGATAAAAAATATTTTTACTTTCAGCCGGCGTTGTTGGTCATGACTGCAATCCTTCTTCATGAACTTGAGCTCGGTCTCGGATACAAGATATTATTTTCTGGATGCAGGCAGATAAATCTATCTAATTTCATCTTCATTCTTCTTCTTGTTCTTCAAAATCTTTAAAACGTTATAATGTTCTTTGTACTTCAAACCAGTTTAGTTTTCCAATGTTCATGCTGAAAACAATAAATAATATTTAGAAACTTAAAATATGTTAAATATATCAAACTCCAAACATGTGAATTGCTCTTGTACTTAGAAGAAAATATTTACAATTTTTCGGGGATTTTTGAAATCTATTATGATAACTATAACTTAAAGTGTTCTTGAGGTGACTTGTATGATTATTAAAAATGTCAATATTTTTGTAGAAAGAAATATAGATATCATGCCACTGAATGAAATATTAGTTATCTAAAACCTGTAAGAATTGAAGGGTAATTCGATAAAATTGCGTGCGTATCCAACACTGGAAGAGAGGATGAATGGGTCCAATTATGAAGCTTTAGCTGCCAGACACCGATTAATGAAAAACAGGTGCGAGATTCAATTATACTATTGATGTGCAGAATTTCGAGGATCATCTCAACAATCCTGCAAAGTTATAAGTGAATTGTTAATTTTTCTTTCCTTTCCTGATAAAGGCAACTTTCGATGCTTGTCCCGGAATCCTTTGGTGACAAATGTCAATTCCTCAAAACGGAAAACCCGTTTTTACATGGAAATTTGAAAATCTATTCCTTAATGTTCTGAAATAAAACAGACCAATTTAACACGAAAAGAGATATGGGCTTATAAAAATTATTTAAGAATTGAAAGCACTTTGTAAAGGAATAAGCTTACTTGGATCTTCAGCCCTTTTCATTCGGAAGCACATCAAATAAGCTACTTAGATCTTCAAAACACAATTAGTCATCTGGATTTATTTCGAAAGAATATTTAAAAACAGTTAAAAACATTCCAAAAGATTTCGAAAATTGTCAAAAATGTACTGGGATGATTTAAAATCAATTTTATTAGTTACGCAAAATTTGTTTAAACGTGAAAGATAATTGAAATATTTAAAAAGTTCCAATTAGATTACAAAATTTTTAAATACTTTTCAAAGTGACTAAAATTTCCCCCAAAACATTTTCAAATCCTGTAAAATGAAATAAAAATTCTAATAAATTTTCAGGATACTCACACAATTTCAGAATATCTTCACAATATTACTTTTTTGTATGGTAATTTGCAAATTTCCAAGAATTATTAATTATTTAAACAATGTTCATAAAAAAATTAAGAGTCCGGTCATTTTTCAACGAATAGGATCAGCTAGTTTAGGGAATCAAGAAAGAATGTATTTCTAATATGTTCGGAATTGACGGATATAATTATTCAGTATATTGCTTTATTTTAATTTCACTTATTTCACATCGACTTTTCATTTTAGATTTTAATTTCATATGTTTACATTTTAATGGAATTCTAATTTTTAAGTGTTATCGATTTCTTCTTTTATCCTTATTCTACTATCATTGAGTCATATTCCCTGTATGAATGAGAACCTTTCGTACCTCTTGTAAGCAAATTTTAGTCGTCGTCCGAACGTTAAATTGAGAACTTGTCTTGTCGTTTCGGTAGACAAGTTCAAATTAAATGTATATGAATTTTAGAAATGATGTAAATAAATTTTAGTTCGATTTTTTAGAGCAATTTTGTTAACATTAAATCAATTCAGTTTTATTATTTATTCTCAGTGACCTGTCGTTTAATGTACTTATCGTCAAAAGGGTTTATAAACAATCAAAGTTTTCTTACACAAACTTCTCTCACTCGCGAAAACAATAATTCTTTTCTACGATACATTGCAAATATACAATAATTATTAATTATTTTCAGAATTTTCCTGAAAATATTGAGAGTTTGTCTATTTTTTAAGGAATAGGCAGAATTTGTTTACGGAGTCAACTAAGAATGTCTTTTCGAGCAGCAGGACAGCGCATGTCCATGTAACAAAAAAGACCAGCCCCCTCTAACAACTTTGATAGAAACACAAAAAAAGGATTCTTAGAAACGCGCTTGTGAAATGCTCGCAAAAAACTACCCGAATCAGAAAAAAATATAAAAAGACTAAGAAACGTGAGCCGTTTCCTGATTCATTCGAGAAAAGATTTCATATGGAAGTCCTGACAGACGAAAATTTGCAAGGCAAAGTAAGAAGCTTATATTTTTAAATATGTAAAAAGGTTCGTTTTATTGACTTGACATTTTGTATATTTCAGACGTATATAATGGAATACACGATGCCGTCGGACAAAGAAAAAGAAAACAACATTTCTTTATTGAATGAGACTTTTGTGAATCGAAGACAATTGATAACGAAGGAAGCACCGGCTACTAATAAAATTTACAAACGGTACCCCATACTTTTTGATTACAATGGGGGGAAGGGGGATATTAGCGACACATTTGTGGGAGATTTTCCTGCTATCTTCTAAAGGAAGCCCAGCAACTAATAAGAGATGGTAATTTCTTTTCTTAATTCCAATTTCTAAACTTTTCAAAGAAATTTTAAAATAAGACTTTTTAAAGATAATTCTACTAACATGCTTTTACAGTTTCAGAAAATTTGAGAGCTTCAGTCCTTCTACCTGCCATATTACCCAAAACTAATTTCTCGACGGATAAAAGGCCTGTGGACACAAGCAAAGAAAAGAAGAAAGGAAAAAAGGTTAGTAGATCCTATTTGAATAATAATTTATGTTCCATTAATTTCAGAAATTTTAAATGTAAATTATAGTCTTAAATTAACATTTTTCTACTGGCTTCACATATAAACTTATTAGATCAATTCAGTAATAGTTTATATATTTTCAATTCATTATAGATATAAATATATATTAGAAATTTATGATTATTTTTAGGCAAAATTAAATAATGGTGATGAAGTATTTAAAGATCGTACGTCATCGTTTGTATCAGCTGAAAAATAAAAAATACCAGACAGTGGTCTTTTGCGGATTTTAACGGTGAAAACAATAATGATTCTTTCTTCTTTAAAAAATTCGAGAATGTTTCCTTTGATAAATTTTCAAATCTGATAGACATTATACAAACTTGTGAACTATATATTATTGTTTCTGCTTGGTACGAACATTGTTTATTACATATCAGGTGTTCGTGAAGAGGCTTCAACGAACGCCCAGCAGTATTTAATATCACAGTTTTAGAAGTAAACTAATACGTAACTAATAAAAATCACTACAGAAAATGTCTAACAATTGTAAATACTCTTCGAAATCTACAAATTTTCTCCTTAAAATATCCACTTTTGGTATGAAATGTTAACGTAACCTAAAATTGTTCGAAAATCTAGAAATTTAAAACCCTAGCCGTTTTCTATCAATAATCTCAACCTTCCACAAGAAGAGAAAAAAACTGAGGAACGTAAAATGTTGAAAAATTTTCAATCAATAAAATCTACTCATTTTCAATAAAAAATACCCATTCCCAATGTAAACCGCTAACATGATATGAAATTATTTGAGATCAGCAATATGTACGATTAATTTTGTTTAAAAATCCTCATTTCTGGTGAAAAAATTCAACTTCTTTTTGAAAATGTATAATTTTACATCCAAATTCTTTTTTAGAAATACTTAATTTGCAGTGGAAAACACTCATATGAAATATGTATGATAATTTGAAATATTTTATTACATAATTGTCATTTTTGAATTTTTCTGATTTTTAAAAACCTTTGATTAGTTTAACCAAATTACATATTCCAAAGAGTGAAGTAACGTCGGTTAATAATAACATGTAATTTTTTGGAAACTTTACTTCGTATAAAAACTATTTCATGAAGCATGTCTTGGAGCAGATTCGAAGGAAAACTTGGGGGTATGGGCCTGAAGGTTACAGCCCCCACCACTCTACTCATAAATTTGAGAATCATCATTTGAATCCGGACTTTAGGTTCGCCTCAGAATCCGCCTACGAAGCACTCCATAATTGTGAAAAAAATGTATTGCTTTACGAATAATTCGAACATATTTATTTCAGATTGTTTTTTAGTTTTTAAATTAACACCTGGATAAAGCTCCCTGGCGACAAAAGTTCCTCCGCCGGCAGGACTCGCAAGGCCCACTGACGTGGGGGCGAGTTTGCGCAGTTGACGACGGCCGGTGAAACTCAGCCAACGACCTCTACAGGTGGGAATGTATGTCTCGTCTCCCTGCTGAAACTGCGTATCCTCAACGACAAGGGTTCATCCCACACTGAACGCTGGCGACGCTGTCGTGGATCCCGCGTACCAGGGTGGCCCCGCCGGATCTCCAGCAGCTGCCACTTACCCTCTCGGAAGAGTTCCGGGGCCTCAGGATCGTATCCCTGAGGGGCGGCGCTGACTGCGTGACGTGCGGCGGCTTCGTTGGCCGCACTCTGAGTGGCGACGGTCTGCTGGTTACGCGCCGCTTCCTCCTGGGCAGCGCGTCTGGTGCTGACGGCCCTCCTGCCCTGTTCTCTTTCCGTCGCCAATGATCCTCACTTCCGTTCGGGCGAGGCCTTCAATAAGGGCTTTGGCGTCTCGTTGGTACTGTCACAATACACCCACAACCGATGAGATGACAAAAAGAGCGCGAAGCTCTCGTCTCGAGACACTTGAAAAGGAGTGCCAATCAGAACATTTTCTCGAATGGTACTCCTCAATTTGTCGGAGCGAATCAAGCGTTCGAGAAGGTCACTTTTACTGCACTTGTCACTTTAGGCTTAAATTTTGAAAAGAATTTTAAATAAAGTCACAAAAAGACTGGGTTTTATGCGAGAACTTTGAGAATAACTAGGCGTTGGTATCTGCTGGATTAATGTTTATTCGATTTGTACACTTGCGGAGGAGGGCAGAGCTGACGCAGCTGGCCTCCAGTAAGATTCGAAAACGAACTGATAAGCTGTGTCGCTCCCGACTCTCGCTTGCCTCCGCACCATAATCCAACAAACCGCGGTCCCGCCACGCGCAAGTGAAAAAAATCAAGCGATAAGACGGCTCCCTAGTTAGACCCGACTACCCTTCCATCTTTGATTGGATTCGGGCGGCGGAATTGAACCGACTGGGGAATACGAATGAGATCGTAAGAAGTACAAATAAAAAATATATAATATTTATTAAAGAAGTTCTAAAGTTTTAAAGCTTGTTCGAAAGTATATTGCATTACAAAAATGCGTCCGGACGGACGGAGCTTCCTATGGCGGAATGGACGGCGTCGAGCCCACCTATTGGCTGCGAGACCGACAACGGAGTCGCAACCAAGCGGTGGGGATCGTCAGCCAGGCCCCGCTGCCTCATCGTCCGCGCGGCGACACTACACTAACTTAAAACTAGTCATTATTATAAAATGTTTCAAATGCAATTCAAAAATATGAATTAATAATTAAATTTAACATTCCTGGCAGAAAAAACAATCTAATATTTTTTATATTTGTTAGAATAATATCGATGAGCCGAGACACTTCCTACTCGACAACATAAGCGGCTTCGGAAGTCTCATTGCCAAGAACAAAATAATCTTCACCAGTCTTTAAACTTGGCATTGACTTAAATTTCAAGGAAAATAAAAATCATTCTTCTAGAAAATACTCAACATTACATTTTTGGACATATCCATTTCTACAAATTGGATTATTTATTAAATTATTATTTAAAAGGGGTCCATATTTAATGTTGTTTATGTCAAATTTTTATTTTAGATTTTAATTTTTAATATTATACATATAAAGTAGATATTGAGATGAAAAAAAACTAACTGAAGAAAACCACTGTTAAAATAAAAATTTCAAAAGATGATAAGTTCAACAATAGAGAAGATAACAAGCTCTTTTTTGAAAAAAGTAATTAGGTACTGTAAAATAGTTCGGTAAATTGTCAATTGATGTCCCTTTATTGAAAAATACCAGAATCAATTTGAGGTCTGATTTAAAATACTTTAATGAATTAAATTTACTTAATTGATTATATTCCAAAAGCTGGAAATTTCTCTATTCTTATTGTTTTCGATTTTCCTAATTGCCCCTTGAATTAAATAAATATTGTACTGAATTCAAATGGTGACAAGTAGCGTTATTTTTCTATTTTCACAACGTGAGATTGTATGATTTGACATTTTCTTTCGACATTGTCTGCTTCGTGGTTATATTTCATTAGTAATGGAGGTTTTATTAACCTCTTTTCCATAAGATGAAATTTACAAATAACAAGTTTACTGCTTTTTTTATTTTGAAATGAAATTATAAGGGAAACTCGAAAAATATTTCAAATAATTTCTAAAAATTTTGAAAAAAATGTAGAAGATTTTAGAGAAAAAAATTGAAATAATTTTAAAAGAGATTTAAAAGGATGATAAGTTTTATACAAATTAAAAAATAATTTAAAGTTTGAAAGATTTCAATTTTCCCATTCGGGAATTTCATTTTTGGGGGTTTTTCAGTCCTTCCTTTCTTATTAAAAAAAATTGATTTTTAGAGAACAGTCAAAAGGATTAAAAAAAATTTCAAATTATTTCCTAAACTTTCGAAAAGAAATTTGGAAGATTGTAAAATAAAAATTTTCAATTTTTCAAGATTACAAAATTATATAAAAAAATTAAAGAACCCGGTCGATATAAAGGAAATTTTTTTTAATTAGCCAGATTTTTGTGTGAAATTTTAGGAAAACTTCGAATCATTTCAACAGATATTTGGAAAGTTTGTAAAAGATTTTTAAAAAACTTTGTGTTAAAAGATTTTAAGGCAATTTTTAAATAATTTTACGATAAATTCGAATAATTTAAAAAAAAAAAAATTAAAAGATTCAGAAGTTTTGAAAGATTAAAAAAAAAATTTAATTTGAAAAGATTTAAAGAATGTTTTGTACAATGTAGATTTTTGAAGACTTCGTAAGAAAAAGCTTTTCAAGCATTTGGAAATTTTGGTTCATGGAAAAATGTCAAATGATTTTTCATTTTGAAATAAATATTCAAAAAAAAAAAAAAGAAAGTAACATTAAAAATAGTAAGCTTTTATTTTTGTAGAAATTTTTCCAAGCGAAAGTTTTGCTTTTTTTCCAATACTTAGCTCTGTTTTAGAGGAAAACTGAAAATTTCGATAGTTTTTAAATAAAAAAAAGAGTATTTTCCCAAAACTGCGTCGGCAAAGATTTGAATTTCTTTCGGAGAATAGTTGTAAGACATCTCACTCACAAAATGAAGAAAAACATTATTATCCCAGGAATCTAAGAAAAAAAATTATTCTCTTGAAATGCCTCAAAATTTCTTAAAATTTTCTAAATCTTCTCTGCTAAAAATCTTCGAAAATCTACATTTTGTTACCATTTTTCAAAAATATTTTTAAGATATGAATTATTTTATAATCTTTGCCAAATTTTTAAAACTTTGAAATATCTCTGAAAATAATTGAAAGTTTTTCTGAGAAACTTTCATATTAAAAAATTTTTCTCAAATTCTTCCAGATTTTCAAATGAATCTTATTGTCAGTCCCGGAAATTTTTTAGTTACCGGTATCAATATTCTAAGTTTTTTTTTCATACCGACAATAAGGTATTTAGGAAAATTTTTAATAATTTAAATTTATCGTTCAGATATTCCAAACAAAAATTATCTTCTTTCAACATGGCACAAATTTGAATACCGAATAGTTCTATCTTGGCCCACTTACGAGGAAGAAGAAAGCATATTCTTTAGAAAATGACTTTACAAAAAAAAAAATATCATTCATACTTAATTTCTTTGGAAAGATAAGCAGAACAGAAAAATAATTTTTTCTCACCAAAAAAGGAGAATTTTCAAATAAAAAAGATCAAAACTAAAGAATGGAAAAGTTAGATTTTCAGTTAGAAAATTAATTTAAAAAAAAAAGACTTTTCCACTAAACAGATAAATTTTTAAAAGTGTAGTTTAACAATTACCCAATTAGTTGAATTTTCAATTTAAAAAGATTAATTTCCAAAATAATAGTTAAACGTTCAATAAAAGAGATGAATTTTCAACCAAAAATATAACTCTTAAAAGAAAATGGTTTCTTATCAAAGTGATTCAACAAAATCTATAAAATAAAATAGTTGAGCACTCAAGCAAAGAAAAATAATTTTTGACCAAAAAGTTGCATTTTCATTAAAAATAGGGATTTCTACCAAAGCAGATGTATTTATGGATCGAAAAGATAAATCTAAAAAAATAGTTTAATTTTCTATAAAAAAAAGATTTTATTTGACTTTTCACGATAAAAATATGAATTTTTATACAAGAAATAAGTGTCTACGAAAAAATTGAATTCCCAATCCCAAAAGACGAATTTTCACCAAAAAAGGATGACTTTTTAACAAAACTGTTGAATTCTCTACCCAATACTTGCATTTCTATCCAAAAAAGATTATATTTCCCTTAAAACATATGAATTTTTCATTTAAAAAAAATAAGTTTTTTAAAAATGGTTGAATTTTCATCCAGAAAAGATTCCAGTTGACTTTTCAAAATTAAAAAATGAATTTTTCAACAGAAAATAAGTTTCTACGAACAAAATTGAATTTTTCATCCAAAAAGATGAATTTTTCCAAACCAAAAGAATACATTTTTTCGAAATAGTTGAATTATCTACCAAACAGTTACATATTTGTCCAAGAAAAATGAAAATTCTACTAAGACAGGTGAATTTTATAAGAAAAACACGAATCTTCAAAAAAAGAGTTGAATTTTCATCCAAAAAGTTTTCAATAGACTCTTATACGGAAAAATAAAAAATTTAAATAAAAAGTAAATTTCCTAGGAAATAATTGAATTTTCAACAAAACAGTTGCAATTTCGTGCAAGAAAGATGCAATATTTCTACTAAAAAAAGATGAAATTTTAAATTAAAAAGACAAATTTTCACAAAAAATATTTCAGTTGATTTATCGGCAACAAAATATTAATTTCAAATAAGAGGATAATATTGTACGGAAGGAGTTGAATTTTTAACCCAAAAAGTTCGAACTGCTATCAATTTTTGTTTTTAAATCCAAAATTGAAACTTTTGTTTAGAAAACTCTGAAAATTTCAATATTTTGTAAGGATTATTATTTCATGTTTTTTTTTTACTTATTTTTCATTATATGTAGTAGTAGAAGATCAACATTAATAATTTATTTCAAGCAATGAACAAACAATTTTTTTTTTTATTTGAAAAAATTATGCACGTGTCTTTAATGTACGGTTTTCCTGATTAATCTTGTTTTTTCTTCAGTTTCGTGTTGAGTACATGCACTCGTGCTATCGTCTAGTCACCTCCATGTGGTAAATTGTGCTAATTATGGTGCACTTTGTTTTTTGGATGGGGAGGAAAAATTGTTATATAAGCTGGGACTGAAACAGAAGAGGTTCAGTCTGTTTTTTACAGAAAAAAATTAAAATGAATATTTTAATCATTGCCTCCTTCGTTGTAATGGCCTTCCTCGTTTTATCTGTGAAGTTCGCTGGCTCGTGCCCTTATTCTTGTATGACTACTGATAACGGTTGTTGCCCTCATTGCCATAAAATTGGTAAGTCGAAAAATTATTAATAATTAGACCATAATATGCACGCCTATTCATTTTTTTTTTTATGAAAAAAAATAACTCCGATACTCCTTTTCATTTTTCTTCTCTCTTAAAGCTAAAGCAGTAGTGGATTTCTCATAATTTATTTGTAGGTAATAGTTTCATATATCCCGGAGTTGTAAAAAAATTCTTTAACCTCTCCGAAAAATTTATGTATTTCTCTCAAAGTCATTCAAAACCCTTAAAATTTCTTGACACATCAAATAAAAAAATGCCTTGGAGTCATTAGAAATTCCCCAAAATATTTCAAGACCTTTTAAAACTTTGAAAATCACTTAAAACTTTTCAAAGCTTTCGAAAATGCCTTGGAATCTTTTAAATTACTCTAGAATATTTCAAATTCTCTTAAATCAATTTAAGTACTGAAATCAAATGAAAAATCCTTTGTCTCTACATAACAAACTAACCGTAACACGCCATGACGCTATACTCTTCTCTTTCTTAACTTTATTTCTTTCATAATATTGTATACATTAATTGTTTACATTGTTTAATTGTTTACATCAATTGAATTGAACTGCGGCTCGATTCGATTATTATTTCACACAGCTATCCCGAAAAGAGCACATTGACATGCACATGCTTAGACTAAATGCCGCTTATTGGTTCTGGTTCGCGTCCTCATTGGGAATTTAAATACAGGCGCGTACTACAGCCAATCGACGATATTACAATTCAGACATGCGCAGATAAAGGCGACTCAGTTAGCATCACACCCAATCGAGCTTCCGGCTTCTTCGCCAGGATCTTGTGGAGCCTTGCTGTTTCTGGAATGTCTTTCGATTCCTCGTAGAAGCCCCTTCAATCCTGCTGCTTATACTTTCTTATACTCTTATTGTATTCATACTGGGATGTCTTATAGATGTCCCAATCTGAAGGCAATTTAGTTCTATTTGCCCTATTGCACAACATTCTTTTCTTTTTACGGAGTCTATCCAGGTGGGCATTCCACCATTTTGCTACCTTCCCATACTTAATTGTGCTTGTACGG
>CAKNXH010063783.1:925-25757 GCA_932178445.1 Andricus quercusramuli
GGGGGGGTCCTTCTAGTTCTCCCGCTTCTTTTAAATGGGCTCTCTACCACGCGTTTGTCCGGGCTCTCTTGGCTGTCTCTTTTCCTCTTCAAGAGATCCTCCCCGTCACTTGCGCTCGAAGTTCTCTCCCGCACCTTCTCTCTTCCTTCGTTCTCACCGTCCCGCTCTCTCCCTCTCCCTGACGCGCCACTAGACACCGAGCCACGGGCTGTTGGCCGTCGTGGCACGTGGAAAATTTCCTCCCCGTGAACTTCACTACCCGTACACTCACTGCCCACCTCCCGCTCTGCCGCCGGTAACTGGGACCACTCTATGCAGTACCCTTCTCAACCACCAGATGTCTCTCCAGAATGCTGTGTCTATTGCCGCCACATTTTCCCTATGTTTCCCTTTTTTCCTTTTTTTCAATTCCTCACAGCCCTTGCAGACACCCCTTTCTCTCACTTAACACCCCCACAAATTTTCGAGCACCACACTTGACCCTCGAAGGCCCCATACTCCTGACCACAAATTCCCCCGATTCCTTGCTAACCTAACCTCACTTTCCCAATTTACTTAAATCCCACCTCACCCCTACGCTCGAGATTACTTTTTCTCTCCCCAATTCACCCCACACAACCCTACTCACCTCCTCGGCTTCCACCCTCACACTCCACTCACACCTACCACACAAATTCCGTAAATCCTCTCACCACTTGATACTAACCACGTTCTCACTTCCACCACCAACATGCAAGTCCTGCAAACTCTTGTATAATGTACAGCTGTGGCAGCAGTTAGAACGTCGGGCCGCAGAACTGGGGCTACAATTGCAGTCTTTCCCCCGGGAAGGAATCGAGATCCACCATGGAAGATCAGGTTGGATATGAATGTCAGCAAAGTAAGATGCAAATTGGGTCGATTGACTCAATATAAGAAAGGAAATAGGACAAGAAGCTGATACACGTATGTTAATAAAATCATCCACCCTCGATACACTGAGAAATTGACACCGGCAATCTTGGACAAGATTATAGACTCCTGACGGCAGGGACATGATGTTCTCACTGCTAGACTCCGTCGGTAAAAGAAAAGTAGTGCAAGAAGGCAACAAAATCGAACCTTTCAGGCAAATGGAACAAGGTTCTATCATGAACTGAGTGTAAAGCAAGAAAACCAGCAATTCATCAAAGTCCCTCAATTGGAAATGGAGCTGACTAACATCACAGCTTCAGATGTTCCAACGGTTTTGAAAAAAAATTAAAGATTTTTCGGGTTTCAATCGTGTGCGAAACTATGAATGTTGCCGACGTTTCATGAACATTGCAGTTCACTTCTTCAGGGCTGACCCGAAACTGAAGTTTCAGGTTATGTTGTTCTTATATATGTATTCTCTGCGATGCCTGTGATTGGCCAGAGCGCCCCATGGTGGGGACTGGTGGAACTTGATTGGCCAATCAAGTCTTTTTTAAAAAACCCGGGAGGACGGATAGCAAAATCGGATTGGTATTATATCCATTGTCCCTACTGATGCTATAAGAGTGTTTTAAGATTTCGATTGCTTCTATATGTTTTCTTGGAAAAATATTGTACGTTTTTGCGATGACGGTTGTTTTGTCAAACAAAATGCTATGTGCTGTTTCGATATGATGCTCAGCTACTGCTGATTGCGTGAAATGTATTAGCCTGACTTTACTCTCATGTTCCTTTACACGTTCACTTACCGCCCTCCTGGTTTCTCCAATATAGACTTAGCCACAAGAACAAGGGATTTTATATACTCCCGGATCACTGAAAGGTTCCTTTTTATCTTTAGGGTTGCTCAGAAGTTGTCTTATTTTCGCAGGTGGCTTAAATATAGTTTGGATATTGTGTTTGTTGAGAATTCTTCCTATTTGTTCTGTGATACCTTGAATGTAGGATAGGGTGGTGGTCGTTTTTCTCTCTCTTTCTTTAGTAGGTTGTGTTGACTTGTTTTCTTGAGTACATTTTTTTATTGCTTCATTAATTTGTTTGTTTATGTAATCGTTTTGTATTAGGATTTTTTAAACATTTTGTAGTTCCTTTTGTCAGTTATCTTTATCTGTTATGGATACAGCTCTGTATACAAGGGAATTGATGACCGGTTGCTTTTGAGATGCGTGGTGGTGGGAGGTGGCATGCAGGTATCTGTTTGTGTGCGTGGGTTTTCTGTAAACTTCATGTCCTAATGTGTTATCGGATCTTTTATAAACTAGTACGTCCAAGAAAGGTAATTTTCCGTTTTGTTCAATTTCCATAGCGAACTGGATATTAAGGTGTATTTGATTGATGAAGTCGAAAAATTTATTTAGTTCATCTAGTCCATGTCTCCAGATGACAAAAGTGTCGTCAACGTAACGGCACCAAAATTCCGGTTTAAGCTTGAAATTGTTAAAGATTTTAGTTTTTAGATTTTTCATAAAAATGTTGGCTATTACAGGTGAGTTTGGAGATCCCAATGCTGCTACTGATGCCAGGCCTTATGCTCAAAGGTACTGAATATATGTTGCCTAAAAAACCAGACGCTCCAAATCCATCTGAATTTACCGACAGCCTGTCTTTCAACAATTTATAAATTACATACAGCCATCATTGAAAATAAGGTATATTCTCACTGTGACGAGAATGACATCCTAACAGAAGAACAAAAAGATACAAAATTTGCCCATGATCATCGACTTTCTGAGTCGTTCGATGATGCTTTGGGGTACAAGAATAAAGTATTTTGATCACGGCCAACCACGGATAACTAGATTGATATGTATTACGACAGGTATCTTTCAAGAAAACTCCTTTAGTGCACTGTGATTACATTCAGCGTTCAAAGCATTGAGCAAAACACTGAATAGTATGTCTCATGGGTTTCGAATAGATGATAATGAGGATGGTCATCAAGTGACCCACCTTCTATACATGGATGACCTGAATCTATATGCTAGTTCGGACCAGAAACTGCATCAAGTGATCGATGTCACAAAGCAGTTTTCCAATGATATCCACATGGAGTTTAGACTAGATAAATGCAGAACAGTGCATTTGACCAGAGGGGAATTAGGGACCGCAGAGCTAGAGAACGAGTTCGAGAATTACATCGAGGTAATGGCTGAGGGCGAGTCATATAAATATCTGGGTATTCTCGAATCTAAGGGTATTTAGCATGCGATGGTTAAGAAAAGCCTAACACGACTGTCTTCCCCACAAGCCTCAGATTGATTCTGAAGAGTTCTCTTAACTCGGCAAAGAACACCTATGCCATCCCTGTCCTCATGTACTCTTTAGGGCTCATAAAATGGTCGAACAACGGCCTTGAACTATTGAACAGAACCATTCGCATAGAAATGTTGAAGCATCGAATTCACCACAGTAATTCAGCGATTGAAATGGTAGTTCTACCACGCCATAGAGGGGGCAGGGGCGTTGTGGATATCAGGGAACTGTGTAATTCACAAGTTATACAGTTGCGAGAATATTTTAACAGCAAGCGAGATGTTGCGCTGGATGTTGTCGTGGATTGTGAGGCCTCTAATATTTGGCTGCAAAAGGGCGTGCTGTTTCCAGAAACGAAAGGATTTGTCATTGCGATTCAGAACAGGGTTGTCAGAACCAGAAATTATCGCAAAGACGTGTTACATCAAGAAATGATTGACCGGTGCCGATTATGTAAAGATAACAACAATAGTTGCATAAGAGTGCCTATGGATTATATTTTTTTATTATTATCATTTTCTATTTTTTTTTTATAAATAAACAAAGATAGAACATGAGCCATTTTTTATTATTATTTTTTAACTTCAAATAAATAAATTCATCAATTCCATTCGCGATTAAAATGAATGTCGAAGTATATAAAGAATATAAATAATAAACAGGATATCGAATCTAATTGTTATAAACAAATTATATAACCAAAATGTCAACATCGTCGAAATTTGGCTTGCAAATTCTATTTGTGAGTTGAAATTGCTTGATTTTATCGACAGAATCATATTTGATAATGAAGATTTGTTTTCTGGTATACTTTGTTTATTTTATAAACAAATTATAAACACAAATGCATAGTTTAGGCATTCATTGGTAGATAGTTTAGTGTTTATAAAATGAACAAATAATATCCAACGAGAAGTCTCCACCACTAAACATCATCCCTTATACAATTTGAAGATGATCAGAAAGAAAAAAAATCATTTTCTGCCTATGAATGGACAAACTATGCATTTGTTTATAAAATAAACAAATAATATCGAATGACAATTATTCATAACTAAACACCACCACCTTATATAATTTGAAGGCGTGAAGAGTGAAAAACAATTACATTCTGTTCATAAATTGCCAAACTATGCATTCGTTTATAAAATTTTCTTTATAAAATAAACAAATAATACCGAATGACCAGTCTGCGTCACTAAAAATCACCACCAATATAATTTAAAGACGATCAGAAAGATAAACGGTTACTTTCTGTCTATAAATGGTCAAACTATGAATTTGTTTATAACATTTATTTATGAAATGAACAATTAATATCGATTGACAATTCTTTGTCACTAAACTGCACTACTTATGTAATTTGAGGAAGAGTATGGAGAAAAACGATTACTTTCTGCCTATAAATGACCAAACTATGCATTTGTTTATAAAATTTGTGCATAAAATAATCAAATAATATCAAATGACCAATCTTTGTCACTAAACATTACCACTAATATAATTTAAAGGTACTAAGAAAGAAAAACGATTACTTTGTGCCAATAAATGCCTAAACTATGCATTCTTTTATATGATTTGTTTATAAAATAAACAAATTATACAAGTCGTCAAATTTTCATGATCAAATATGTTCTTGTCTATAAAATAAAGCAATTTCAACTCACAAGCATACTTTGGAAGCAAAATATCCACGATGTTGACATTTCGTTGACATATTTTGTTTATAACAATTAGATTCGTTATTTTGCTAATCATTTATATTCTTTAGATACTTCGACATTTATTTTGATCGAGAATAGGACTCATCAAGTTATTTATTCAAAAATAAAAAATAATAATTAAAAATGTCTTATTTTTGCTCTCTTTTTTATTTATATTTATTCAAAAATAAAAAATAATAATTAAAAATGTCTTATTTTCGCTCTTTGTTTATTTATATAAAAAAAAAGAAAATGATAAAAATGAAAAAACCTAACCCATAGACGCTCTTATGCAACTATTGCTGATCACTTCTGAACAGAAAATTTGAAAATCGGTTAGTAATTGTAGGCTGCAGGTGATTTTGAATAGTCCCTACGCCGAAATAAATTGGTAGCTCTAAAAAAGTATCCAGAGGTGAAACCTTCATCTCCAACTATCCCGTCTGCCGCGTAAGGTCATCCGCGGCTAGAGACCGGACTCCAAGGAACAGTGTTGTACGAAGTCTCTTGCGTAAACTTACCGCTCTTGCTTACCTTCTGGGATAGAAGGAGAAGGAGTGGATGACGTACACGTTCCAGTTGCGTCGGGAATGGATGGTTTAAGGAACCATGATCGTAGCTTCCGGAGCCTACAACTTCTGATATAATATATAATATCATATAATTTAATCTAATTTAATGTAGTGTAGTGCTGGGCAGGTCAGGGCAGTGCAGTGCAGTGCAGTAATGTCATATGTGACCGTCCACGAAAAAAGTGACCTAATGCGTCAAAGCTGAATTTTACAGGGCGGGCGATCGTAGCAGAGCCCGCTAGCCAGCATTTGAGTAGTGGGGATGCGTCTACGAAAAGCACCCCCTCCACTTACCAGTACATTTTTGGCACGAGCCAGTAGAGCTCACGGACACGTCGCGTACAGCTGTAGTGGTAAGTGGTGGGACTGGATTTTGTAGACCTATCGTTCGGACTCCGCGTACACTTATCGTGCCTATGTTTGTAACTTAATAACGGGAAAAGTAATAAACTTAAAAAATGTCTGATTATTGTAAGGAAATTCAGAGTATTCTATTTTTTAACGAATAGGCTCAATTTGTTGACGGTGTCAACTAAGAATATCTTTTCGATGAGTTTTTTTCATGATGTTTCTTAAATTCCCAAGAATTATTAATTATTTGAAATTAACATTTTTTATAATAAATTTTGTTTTTCAACGAATAGGCTCAATTTTTTACAGATTTAACTAAGAATGTATTTTCGATGTCTCTTTTTTATAGTGCTTTAGAAATTCCAAAGAACTATGATTTATTTATTTAAACAATTTTTGTAAGGAAATTCAGAGTTTGGTTATTTTTCAACGAAAAGACTTAATTCTTTTAACGGAATCCACTAAGAATGTTTTTCCGGTGAATTTTTGATATTTTACTTTGCAAACGTACAAGAATCATTAATTATTTGAACAATTTTCATAAACAAATACAGAGTTCGGCTATTTTTCAACAAATAGGCTCAATTTTTTTACATAATTATCTAAGAATATCTTTGCGATGACTTTCTTCTATGATGCTTTGCAAATTTCAAATATTCATTAAGCATTCGAACCATTTTCATAAACAAATTAAGAGTTTGGCCATTTTTCAACGAATAACCTCAATTTGATTACAGAATCAACTCAGAATGCCTTTCCGATAACTCTTTTCTATGCTACTTTGTAAATTTACAATAAATATAAATTATTTAAACAATTTTCATAAAGAAATTCGGGGTTTGGCTATTTTTTAGCTTGCATAAAAACATACATTCAGCTATAACTTTTTTAATAATAAGCACAACTTTCCGATCTGAAATATAATATTAAAAGTAACACCATTTGAATATTTCAAAAAAAATCATTTTTATAAGATGATGTATGCACAATATATCTAGTAAGAATTAAAAAATCAATACAAATTTTAATAATGGTAAAAACTTTTCTTTTAATTAATTTCATTCTTTTTTCTTTTCGTTAATTACTTCCAGTACTTTAATAATCTTTTCAATAGAATGATATTGTGATTTTTAATGATTTTCTGAAATAATTTTTTACCCTGCAATATATTTTTCCGTAATTTTTACTGTGATTTAATCTTAAAACATTTTAATAAATTCGCCCTGTGCTCTTTAAATTTTTTGTTTGTTGTTGTAATTTAGATAGCTTTCAAGCAAATTAAAAAAAAAGTATCAAATTTCAACTAGAAGTTGTAAGTTGCAATTAAAAATATGATGTCATCATGGGCTAATTATTTGTAAAGAAAAAATTACAATTTTAATTAATATTTTAGCTTATTTTTTAATATTTCTTTGTAAAATTATATAGTCTAACTTTTTTCTGAAATTATTATTTTTATTAGAACAATAAATAATAGAAATTATGAACATTTAGAAATTTGTTTCATTTTACTTTCATTTACATTTTCAAAGACAATTACATCCGTATAATTTTAACTAAAAAAAAAAAAAAATTGATTAGCATTTCGAACTCGAAAGTTCATTGCCTCACTACCCGATTCGGGTAGTGTTTCTAGGTGGATAAATACTACCAGTGTGGGTCCACCACACCCACGACGGGTCAACAACACGCAGTATTCCCCGAACGGTCACCCATCCAAGTACTAACCGCGCCCAACACTGCTTAACTTCAGTGATCTAACGGGAACTGGTGTTTTCAGCGTGGTATCGCCGTATAATTTTAACTAACAATAAAAAATTATAAACGTTTATAATTGTATTTTATTTAACTTTCAGTTACATTTTCAAAGAATATAACGTCCTTCTAATTTGAACTATTATTGCAATCTTGAACAATTGAAAATATGAATTTATATGTATTATTTTTATTAGAAAACCCGTGAGAATAAACCAGTCGTACTTTACCGACAGTCGGCTCTGACTTCTGCCCCAGTTCTTTTCAAAAGATCGCTTTGTAGACGACCTATTGACGGAATGCAATGGCCTCCGAGAAGCGAGGCAGCTACAGGAGCAACTTATCGGCGGATTTCCTCTCCACAAACGGATCGCCAATCGACCGGAGCTACTAGCAGATTTGCCAGAACAAGACCGTCTTTGCCTGAACTGACTTCAACTTTGCAGTGATGGCATCTCCAACGAGCTCGGCGTTTGCTGGGATCCGCAGAGTGATTGGGTTCATCTGACTCCCCCCGAGATTGACTCGCATAATTTGACCAAGCGCACCATTGTCGACAACCCTTGCTAAATCGTTTGATCCTTGCGGTTGGATCGTGCCCGTCAGTCTAATACGAATCTAAATAATACGAATAGTACTACGAGACACAAGGTTAAAGATTGTAATTGACATTCATCGACTTGCAACTTTCTCAAAGGTTTTTGTGGGTTTCCTTTGAGTTTAGCACGGCATAAGCCGGGGTTGCTAAGCGGCATGGGGCCCACGCACCGCTAGGTGCCTCTCATGACCGTCAAGTCAGAATAAATGAGCGCGTGTTGTTAAACGCGAAGCGACGTCGTCAGCGACTCCAGTCGAATCAGAGCATGGAAATTCGGCCTTAAGGCGGGCGGCTTGCGGATAATCGTTCAAGGAACGAGGCGGGCGGTATGTTTGGTTTTCGGCTCGTCTCCAATAGAGGACGCCCTTGAGGGCCGTCGAGCTCCCTCTCGTCGACTGTTGCGCACCTACTTCCCCCAGTTACTCTTCCTGCTTCACCCCGAACGGACGTGTGTCGGCGCGTATGTGGCTACGCGGCAGGCCTCAGCCGGGCAGTCCGCTCTATCAGTTACTCGTCGTGTGTCATCCAACGCGGACGTGCGGTCGACCGGTACGAGTGTTGTGGTGCAGTGTGATGTAATGTGGTTCTACCAAATAAACTAAGATCTCAACAATATTATTTGGCGCCTATTGCTTCTTGAGCTCCCGTCACCCCCCTCCTTCCAGCATAATCTAAACAATGATCATCGACGCTCTTGGAGGTGCCAAGGTTTCACTTGTTAATAGCCTGAAAAGCATCCCTGCGTGTCAACAAAATGCTGAGACTCTTGCAGGGAGAATTCAGAAGGCGGTCGTCCTTGGGTCGCTCCGTGTCCTCAGGGTGCATGAGACTTTCACCGGATCATCGTATTGAATTCGCGCAGACTCTAACCACCCATCTCATGATCGTGAGACGTGGTTACGGCTGAAATTTTACCGCGATTTCGCTGGGAGCGGGTGCAATTTTTCAGATTAGCACCCGCAATTTCTGTACAAGGAGGAGCATCAACATGCAAGTTCCTCTTAAGCCCCAAGATCTGGCTGAAATGGATGCCTCCCTTCGTGGAGATATCTCGCAAGAGTCCGACCTCTGGACCATCAATTGCTCAGTTTATGGTGCTGCGAGAGCTTTGGCTCATTCGCATCGAAGGCTGAAACCGACGATGGATCAGAAGACCAGAAGACGCTTACATCAACTGAACAAGAAAATTAAATTGGCAAGACAGAATGCGTCCCGTGTTCAATGTGTTATTGACTATATAACATCTGGTAGACCGTTCACGGAAAGAGTTCGAAAGTTCGCCCAAGAACTAAGGATCTTGAATCACACGCTAAACAAGTCAAAGCTGCTGACAATCAAGCAGCTGACAATCAAGCAGCATATTGTTGACAAAATACGGCTGCTATCTGACGCAAGGAGGAGAATACAGAAGAGGGAGAGAGGGATCAGGGAGAATCAACAGTTTCTCGCTGACCCATCGCGCCTCTTCAGCGATCTCCCTGTTTCTGTAGAAAATTCACCCAAGCCCAAGGAGGTAGAGACTTTTTAGAGATAGGTATACAAAATCCCGAAAACACTGGAGTTCAAAGAAGGTACTGGCAATATCATCCGCTTCAAGGAGTTTTGCGACAACCTCATAGAATCTGTGGAGGAATATCAATCAGTCACTGCCGAAGAGGTGAAAAAAGCACTTAGAGGCATAAAGAACTTTTCCGCTGCTGGACCAGATTGTATCAAGAACTTTTGGTGGAAGAATTTTACTTTTATACACCAACATTTAGCCCGCATATTCACCTCATATTTAAAATCGGAGACGCCCATTCGGCAGTGGCTGGTGTTAGGACGCACTATACTCCTGCCGAAAAAAGGCAATTTGTCAAACCCAGAGAATTACAGGCCAATAACTTGTTTGAACACACTGTATGAGATCTTCACAGCTGTCCTAAATAACAGGATTGTTCGACGAATTGAGCCTGTATGGCGAGAGATGTACGAACAACGTGGCTCGAAGAAAGGTGTTGCAGGCTGTCGAGCGAACCTGCTGGTTAACAAGTGTGTCTGTAAAGATGCTACAGCCCATCAGCGCGTCCTGTCAATGGCCTGGATTGACTAACGGAAAGCTTTCGATTCAACCTCTCATAGACTTATCATCTGTATGTTCGAAAGCCTGAAGGTACATCCACACATAGTAAGATGCATCTAGAAATTATCGTGTGACAACGAACAACGGCACCTTCCATAGGGGCGTCTTTCAAGGTGATACCATGAGCCCTTCGCTTTTTTGCATCACATTTCTGCCTCTATCTCTCGCACTACAAAATTCTCCTGGATACCTCTGTGGCGACACTAATCAACGGGAGCATAAGGTCACTCATGTATTTTATATGGATGACCTGAAGATCTATGCCTCTGGTAAAAGCAAACTTCAATCTGCTATAAATATCGTCAAGAACTACACAGGAGAGATTTGAATGGACTTTGGTTTGGACAAGTGTGCCAAAATTCATATAAAGAAAGGAAAGATTACTGGCGTTCCCAATGACCCTGAGCTTGTGGATATAAGTGTTATTAGACATCCTGACACTGGAGAGACCTATACATACCTGGGCGTGAAGGAGTCTTTCCGAAGGAGATACAAGCATCTTCTTCGACAGATTTGGTCTTCCAATCTGTCGGCGTTAAACAAGGTATCTGCGACTAACATGCTTGCCGCCCCGGTTCTACTTTACTCGTTTGGGGTGGTTCAATGGACGAAGAACGAGCTTAAGGCCCTTGATGTCACCACACGTAAGATCAGTGCGAAACTATCACTGGTTCGTAACCTTAAAGCCATACCCGCGTGCCAAAAATATGCCAAGGCAATTGCGACATGGATGTAGAAAGCTGTAATCCTTGGGTCGCTTCGTGTCCTCAAGACACAGGAGGGTTTCGCCGGCCTGTCGTTTTGATTTCGTCGTGCCCTGTGACCACCCATCTGACGGTTGTGAGACGTGGCTATAGGTGTGATTTACCGCGGTTCTACTGAGAGCTATTGACATTTTTGGGATGGCAGTTGCTCTTAGTGGGCAGTGGTTGTTTGACTCTTTTTTTTAAATTATATATATATATATATATATATATAATTGTTGCAATTTCAAGTTAATTAAGTTTATAGGGGGGGAATCCCCCATGTGGCCCCTTGTACTCAAGCTATAAAGTCTACTATGCCACAATTTTAAGTTAGAAACATTATAAATTAAAAGATCAACAATTTTTTTAAACTGAACACTTTTTAGAGTAGAAGTTGAATTACTTTAATTTCAAGTCGTTAAAAATTAATAATATTTCAATTGTTATTTACACATGAAATTTTGTTTGAAATATTTAACAATATTCTCTTAAAATTATATTTTTTTAAATCACTTTAAATTTTTCTAGGAAACTTAAGAAAATTGTATACTACCTTGAAAACTTTCAAAATCCTTAAAACGCTTGAAAAATTGATTTCAAACTATTCTTATTTTAAATGATTCTAATTTTTCCTTAATCTTTTAATAAATCCTGCAAAATTATGGAATTGCCTTAAAATCTTCCAGATTACTTTTTTACAATTTGGGAAATCCTTTGAAATATTATTTAATATTCTCTGAAAATTATTCTTTTCCTTCCAAATATTATTTTTATAATAGGTTCAGCTTGTTTACCGTCTGCGAGAATTGTGTATAAAGCTTCGACTGCAATTATGTTATAACCATACATTTTAGGATAAGTAGCTTCACTTCAGTAAAGATTCTTTCGATTACTTGAATATTGAAAACTGCAATTATGTTATAACCATAAATTTTAGGTTAGGCAGCTTTTCTTTAGTAAAACGTTCTTTCAATCACTTCATTATTCAAATTCTAAGTCTTTTGTAGTAGTAAAATACAGAAGTTAAGGCTGTCATATAATTATAAATTTCCTAAACTTGAACGTTTTATTATCGTAGCACATTACCGGTTTAGTTGCAGCTGTCCGCATCTTTCTTATCCAAGGTACCTTCTGTGTTAGTCAAATTCACTATAGAAATGAGAGTCGCCGATGGATCCCACTCTACTTTTCATTAGCCAATCTGAACATGTATAGTGCCCCCACCAATGTACACTGAATCTTCCAGTTTCGCCACCTCCGAAATTCGTCACTTGTCATTTTCATTTTCTCAAACCTTTCATTTTCATCTTTCAAATTGTTCACTGTCGGTCTCGGAACTCGTCATCCGAGCCGATCTTTCGGTCTTTTTCAAATTATAGATCTTTTCAAAATGTAGCGTTTGTAACAGGTCTGTTACCCATCGGATAGTGCTCGGTACGGGCCTGCACTTAAAGGAATGCCGGCCCGTACACGAGAGGAAGCGGAATCCCCCGAGAGGTCCCGAAGCGCCGAGCGACAACGTTCCCCATTAACCAGCCTGGGCTCGATCGTCCTAGAAGACACGTCTTTATAGTTTATACGAATGTGATGTCTTGGTAGTTGATTCGCTCTCTCATTGTTGCACCGCCCTATCCCCATCATCGGATCATCTAGTCAACCGTTCTTCAAGCCGCCTCTTCGTCGTCGTTGTCGTCGCCACGTCGCATAGTGGTCCAGAAATGGATTTTCGCGGTCAAATTCGTCCAGAGGTTGTACTTTTTACCCGATTTCAAGTTTTTGTTTTAAATACTCAGCATTAAATTTGCGACAAACGTAAGAAAAGAGATTTTTTATTTTTTGTTTAAACAAATTGCTGTGTTAATAAATATGTCCGAAAAAATAGGAAATTTCAAATTATTATTTTTTATTGAAGTGCAAACAACGAAACTATGTATCACAGTAATATAAATTAAACCTTTTAATTATTAACTATCATTGTTATTAACAAATGATATAAACAAATTGTCCAAATTTGAAGTTCTCCTTTGAATTTTTTTCATAAAAAATGCCATGATTATGAAAAAAAATTCGAAAGAAAACTTCAAATTTGGATAATCGTCGAATCACTGCCCAAAAACTCTCCGGAACAATAAGTTTATTTCTACCGACAAATCGCTGCCCAAAAACTCTCCGGAACAACAAGTTTAATTCTACCGTCGAATCGCTGCCCAAAAACTCTCCGGAACAACAAGTTTAATTCTACCGTCGAATCGCTGCCCAAAAACTCTCCGGAACAACAAGTTTAATTCTACCGTCGAATCGCTGCCCAAAAACTCTCCGAAGCAACAAGTTTAATTCTACCGTCGAATCGCTGCCCAAAAACTCTCCGGAACAAGTTTATTTCTACCGTCGAATCGCTGCCCAAAAACTCTCCGGAATAAGAAGTTTATTTCTACCGTCGAATCGCTGCCCAAAAACTCTCCGAAACAATAAGTTTATTTATACCGTCGAATCGCTGCCCAAAAACTCTCCGGAACAATAAGTTTATTTCTACCGACGAATCGCTGCTAAAAACTCTCCGGAACGTGTGAAAATTCAAATTTAAATAAAAACGAAAGAGTGGACTTAATAAAAAAGGCTCAATCTTCAAAACTAAAATCAGTGAAAATACTTTGAAAGTGAAAACTCAAAATTCAAAACTACTTTAATTGTTTCGAAACTAAAAATCAGTGAAAATACTTTGAAAGTGAAAAGTCAAAATTCAAAACTACTTTAATTGCTTCAAAACTAAAATCAGTGAGAATACTTTGAAAGTCAGAACTCAAAAAATCTACAATTACTTAAATTATTCGAATTAGAGTCAGTGATCCCCGAAAAGTGAGAAAACCCTCCCAACAACTTCTCCAAACATCTTTGTATTTATTACAAAAGAAAATCACGCTGAGTCCTGAAGCCGTACCCTTCCGGAGGCACTAAAAGTCTTCGAAGGAGTCCATCAAGAAAAGAAAAGACTGGGCACCTCTAAAGAGTCTAACTACTGAATACAGGATTATTAAACGTTCCAAGCGACTACTCAACAAGATCTTCGGTAAGTTTGTTTATACATTGCTATCCTTTATTTCTTTCTTTTCCTAAACATTATTCAAAATCTCCTCAGTAAAGTGTTTTCCTTTTTTTTAAAGGGTCGACACTGAGACGAAGTTTGGCAGAAATTCGTCAACTTCTATGTTGTGGAAATCAACTAAAAATAACAACAAAACAATTTGACATAATTCCAAAACACATATTTGTAAAGTTCATTGTAATAAATTATAATTTCATATTTCAATTTCAATTATTTCAACTTTTCGTCTTGTTCATTCCTCACATCCATGTTTCCTATTTTTTTTACAAATTTAGGATCAAAAAAAGAGGAAGTAGCGTAAGTTTATATTTAATTATATTATGATGAGGTAAGTGGGTCTCCTTCGAGACGTAACAGTACGGCTGAAAAGTTAAAGAAAAATGTAAAGTTGGTTTTTAAAAAAAAATTAACAAAATTTATCATAAAAAATCCAAACACACAAATTTTCCGAAATGCCAAAAGCTTTAATCAAAAAATAAACGGTACTCAAAATTTGGAAATTTGCAAACATTTTGAAATGTAAATGAAGTAAGACTAAAACGTTAGATCGAAAATGAATTTGTCAAAATATGAATAAAATATCTTGATTAAGAAAAATAGATTATTAAAGTACTGGAAGAAATGAACGAAGAGAAAAAAAGACTGCAATTGATGAAGAGGAAAGTTTTTACCGTTATAAAATTTGTATGCTCTTTTAATTCTTATTAAACATATAGAGCATATGTATCCTATATTTGAAAGTTGGTCTGGTTATTATAAAAATAAATTTGTTTAAAATTTTCAAATGGTTTCGATTTTAATATTATAGCCCAAACAGAAAAATTATATTTATTATTAAATAGGGTATAGCTGCGTGTATGTTTTTATGCAAACTAAAAAATGGTCAAACTCGAAATTTGTCTATGAAAATTATTTGAATAAATAATCATTGTTGTAAATTTTCAAAGTATCGTAGGAAAAGATTGTTGGAAATACATTCTTTGTTGATTCCGTAAACAAATTAAGCCTATTCTTTAAAAAATGGTCAAACTCTTCATTTGCTCATGAACATTGTTTAAATAATTATTAAATCTTGAAAATTTGGAAAGCATAATAGAAAAAAGTCATCGGAAATATACTTATAGTTAATTATGTAAAAAATTGACCCTATTCGTTGAAAAATATCAAAATTTTGAATTTGTTTATGAAATTCGTTTTTAAAAACATTTTTTATTGATTCCGTAATCAAATTAAGCCTATTATTTAAAAAATAGCCAAACTCCTAATTAGCTTATCAAACTTATTTAAATAATAATTTGTTCTTAGTAATTTGCAGAGCATTATGAGAAAAAGTCAACAGAAATATATTCTTACTTAGTTCTTTAAAAAATGGAGCCTGCTCGTTGAAAAACCCCAAACTCTCAATATGTTTATGAAACATGATAAAATAATCAATAATTATTGTAAATTTGCAAAATAACCTAGGAAAGACTCATTATGAATACATACTTTTTTGTTCTGTAAACATATTGAGTTAATTCACAAAAAATTAGACAAACTCTTAATTTGTTTATCAAAATTGTTAAAATAATTAATCATTCTTGTAAATGTACATAAGCAACACATAAAAGAGTCATGAGAAAGACTTTTCTTAGCCTCATAGGAAAAAGTAAACGGAAAAATATTCTTGGTTAATTCTATTAGAAAATTCAGCTTATTCGTTGAAAATAGCCAAACTTTGAATTTGTAAAGCATTACAGAAAAAAGTAATCGAAAAGATATTCATAGGTAATTTTGTAAAAAACTGAGCCTATTCATTAAAGAAAAGGAAACTATGAATCTTCTAACCAAATTATTTAAATAATTAATAATTCTTGTAAATTCACAAAGCAACACAGAAAAGAGTCCTCAAAAAGATATTCTTAGTTGACTCCGTAAACAAATTTGGCCTATTCCTGGAAAAACAGTCAAACTCTGATTATGCTTATAAAACTTGTTTAAATAATTAATAATTATTGTAGATAAACAATGTAGATAAACTTTTATTTTTCAGCCTGCTGGCTCTTATCGCCTTGCCTTCATCGCTTCGCCTCGCTCCCATGTCCCTACTTTTTCGCATTGCCTCGCTTGCCAATTCTGTTTCCGCGGCTAATACCTACTACTTACCTACTATTTACAATATTTACAGCTTACTTATATCTACTTGCTCTCCTATTTACAATCTTTCCTTCTCCATTCCTATTTCTCCTTCCTTCTCTTCATCACCATCTTACCCAAAACTCCCTTCACCCATGCTACTGCCCTTTTTTCCCGTTTTCATGCAACAATACCTCCATGCTTATCTCACTCCTTTCCACCTCCACGCACTCCTCAAACCAGTGCTCCACTCTTGCATCCCCCTTTCCACACAGCTCACACCTCCTCTTCTCCCGAAAGAGCCAGAACCTATTGAAACGCTCCATGCACCCACACCTCAACCTCGCTATAAGCTCCTGACTTCCTTTCTCTTCTTTCGCACATAAATATTGCACTCTTGCCCTCGACATAATCCACACATATTTCCCGTTAAACCTTGACTCTCGTATTCTCTCTTCCCTTTCTGTCTTCTCTCTCTCCATACCGTTTTTCTTAACCAAGTCATAAACCTTCCTTCCTTCCTTCCTCGTGCATCCTTCTCACTTCATCCATCTGCAGTCCATTCGTTCTAAAATATATCGACGCCTCCATTCAATATAAGTCTATATGCTGACAGCGCCGTCTATGAGACTATATGCGAAATGGGCCGTGTATGAGACTATATGAAATTTGTACAGAGTATGAGACTATCTGCATTTTTGACGATTTTGAGTTATTATTATATTCTGATAGAGTAAACAATCCTGCATCGTTTGTTAAAATATTTTACAATTCTGTAAAGTATTAAAGGAATGAAAAGGAATATATAAATTAGTATTTTTATTTAATTTTGCGTGCATTATGGATCTATAGCATGCCAGATATTCCGAAGCAAGGGCGACAAAATAAGAAAAATTAAAAATATGCAAAAGAATGTGAATATCCTACAAAAAGTACATTTTTTTCAAAACACAACACAGGAAATTCCATTTATATGATCTTATTGAAAAGTCACAGTCGAAATACAATTATCGACGGAATTATAATTTCTTGTTATTAAATAAGTGGTATGGTTTTTTAATGCAGTGGTGGCAACCCTGTATGTTGTATCCACACCAAGGATACTATGTGACATTTGGAGGTTATATGTAACAACATAACCTCGAATATAAGCTTTTTGCTTTTCCTTTATTTCCTACAGCTTTCAAGTAATTTGCATACAGGCAAATTATTAAAAAACATCCATATACTTCAAACATCAACTTCAGTAATTTATATATTTAAAATTTATTCATTTTAGTTAGCTATTATTAAAATTATATCCATTCTGAGAAAAGTCATCTACTTATTATCAACTTTTTATTGATTTCAAACTCGTTCATTGACAGAATTTGGGGGGAAATATTGAGATTAGAAGTTGAGTAAACATAAGAAACAATTTTCATTATTTTAGAGTGCACCTATGACTTTTTTTAAACATTTCAAACTTCAAACAGCTCTCCTGAAAAGTTGCTAGAATGCAGATAGTCTCATAGTCGGTACAAATTTCATATAGTCTCATACACGGCCCATTTCGCATATAGTCTCATAGACGGCGCTGTCAGCATATAGACTTGTATTGAATGGAGGCGTCGATCTTTCCCTTTCAACATCCATCTTCCCAGCCCCTCTCCTGTTCTCCTTCTCCCTCCAACACTACCTAACCAGCCTACTTCCCCCCTCTTCCAAAAATTTCTCCTCATACTTACACGTCCGGCTCCCTGCTAGAATCACTACACTTGTTCTCCCCATCTCCCTCCTGACAATATACTTAGGCGTGTTCCTTGCCAACCCCAGGGTCCACTTTACATACCTCTCCTGCGTTCTATTTACCTCTGCACTTTCCTTCGACCCCCACACCTCTACTCCGTACAATAGTACACTCATCACTAGTGAATCAAACAATTTTATTCTCCGTCCAAAATCATCTGCGAATAACTTCTTTCCCAACCCCCACGCCTGCCGCATCACCACATTTGCCCTCCTCATTCTCTCTTTTATGTGACTATCTACTCCCCCATTCCTCCGAAACACGAAGCCCAAGTACACAAACTCTTTCACCTCCTGCACCTTCTTTCCCTTCCACTTCCACTCCCCTCCCTTATCCCATCCCCCTCCTTTTCTGAACATCATAACCTTGGACTTTTCCGCATT
The DNA here is from genome assembly GCA_932178445.1 of Andricus quercusramuli. Classification (NCBI taxonomy): domain Eukaryota; kingdom Metazoa; phylum Arthropoda; class Insecta; order Hymenoptera; family Cynipidae; genus Andricus; species Andricus quercusramuli. The sequence continues at coordinate 19,370 of CAKNXH010063783.1, forward strand.
CAGCTCTAACCCCTTCTTATCCAGGTATCTTCTCAACCTCTTCATCATCTCCTTTAAGGCCTCCTCGCTACCTGCCAGCAACACTGTGTCATCTGCATACGCTGGTGACCAAATTCTAACCCCTTCTATCCTGACTCCTCCTACCACCCCGGCCTCCAGCTTACTTTCCATATCCGCAATTAAAATCGCAAAAAGCGTTGGGCTAAGTGGAGACCCTTGCCTTAAACCCTTATCCATCCAGAATCCCTCCGAAATCCCCTCCCCTCCTCTTACCTTGTCTTTGGTCTCTTCATATATCTCCCTTACCCTCTCAGTTAGGCCTCTCTCCACTCCCTTATCCTCCATCGCCTCCCACAACATCCCCCTATCCACCGAAGGAAACGCGCCTTTGAGATCCACAAAAAACGCGTACACTCTCGCCCCCTTCTTCGCTAATTCTCTATCCACCACGTGCTGCAGAACGTAGATATTGTCGATAGTACTCCTACCCACCCTAAAGCCCGCCTGCGTCTCCGGGAATATTCTTTTCCCCTCGAAATCCTTCCGCAGTCTCTCTGCCACCACTATCGCGTATACTGTATACGCCGTATTCATTAGCGAAATCCCTCTATAATTTTCCTTCTATCCCTATCTGCTTTCTCACACAGTGGGACTATTAACCCTTCTCTCCAACCTCCTGGGAATCCCTCGCCCTTCCATACTTTCTTCACTACCTCCTTCAGCCTCTCCCTAACCTCTTGTGAACTTCTTCCTCTAATCCATCTCTAACCCCTGTTATAATTCCCCCACTAGCCCTTCCTTTCTTCTTCCCTCTGACCTCCTCCTGGAGTCTTCACTTATACCCCCTTGGCAGCTTTGGCTCTATTCTATCCCATTCCTTTCTTTTTACCCACGTCTCTACTAGTCCCACATCATCAAATTCCTCGATATACTCTCCAACGCCACAAACACCACTTCCTTGTCCTTTCTCCCCTCCAACTTAACTTTCCCTACCCTGCCTTTAACCCACCCTATTCTCTGTAGCAGCGCTTCCACACCCTCTCTTTCTTCCCCGCTTTTTAGCTTCAACCCTTTTATCACAATATTATTCCTCCCGTCTGCCTTTTCTTTTCTCTTGATTCTCTACTTCATTGCCCTTAACCTTTCCTTATCCGGCCTCTCCTCCTTCTCACTCCTACGCTCTCCCACTTTCTCTTCTATCATATTTTCTACCCTCTCCCAAATACCTTTAATCTCGCTCCCCCCACCTCCGTCTCCTACTTCCATTTCCGTCCTGCCCTCCATCTTCTTAAGCCTTTTTTCCGTCCCTTCCTTTCACACGCTAATTTCCTCTTCCATCTGCTTTATTTGAACTTCTTTTTCTTTCCTTTCCCTCTCTAATCCTTCTACTCTCTCCCTCAGCTCTTTCACCTCCTTTTCCCATTTCTCATCTCTGATTCTCAAGTTCTCCCTCATGCCTTCCATCTGCTCCTTGGTCCCCCTTACGTCTTCCCTTTGCCCTTTGATTTCACCTATCAGCATCCCGAGAGCCTCCTTTTCCAAGTTTTCCTCCATTTGGGGGAAGGGAGGGGGGGGGGGTGTCCCTTTTTTTCTCCCGCTTTTTTTTAAAAGACTACACACTACGCTCTTGTCCGGACTCTCTCGGCTGTCTCTCTTCCTTTTCAAGAGATCCTCCCCGTCACTTGCGCTCGACGTTCTCTCCCTTACCTTCTCTCTTCCTTCGTTCCCACTGTCCCGCTTTCTCCCTCTCCCCGACGCGCCACTAGACCCCGAACCACGCGCTGTTGGCCGTCGTGGCACGTGGAAAATTTCCTCCCCGTCAATCTCGCTACCAGCACTGCCAGCACTCTCTCTGCCTACCTCCCGCTCTGCCGTCGGTAACTGGGGCCTCTCCATGCAGTACCCTCCGCAACCGACAGATGTCTCTGGAGACGTCTACCGCCGCCAAATGTTCCCTTTTTTACGTTCTTTTTCTTTTTTTTTCAATTCCTCACAGCCCCTGCAGACACCCCTTTCTCTCACTTACAAGGAAGGTATCCCAGGTGTCCCTCGCCGATTTGATTCTCCCCGATATATGTTGTAGTACTCGAAAAACTAAGCGACACGTATTTTTTTTATCGGCGTAAAAACAATTTAAGGGGGTGAAACAGCTCCTCAAAGATTGGGGCCGCAAGTGTCGATTGTATAGTTTTGTGTATAAAAACAAAATTGATTTCGACCAAACCTACTGGGAAAGTTTCCTCGTGATGAAATATGACTTACGTAATTTTCTCAAAAAAAATTGAAAAATTAAGGGGGTACACCAACCCTACATATTTTTAAAAATATGCTGAAAATTGCTAAATTCACAGGAAAAAATTTGAAAAAAATATATTTTGCACTTGAGACAAAAATAAAGTTGACGTGTTTCGCCAAAATAAATTGTGAACAAATTAATGGGGGTAGCTACCCCTAAAAAAAAAAAAAATTGATTAGCATTTCGAACTCGAAAGTTCATTGCCTCACTACCCGATTCGGGTAGTGTTTCTAGGTGGATAAATACTACCAGTGTGGGTCCACCACACCCACGACGGGTCAACAACACGCAGTATTCCCCGAACGGTCACCCATCCAAGTACTAACCGCGCCCAACACTGCTTAACTTCAGTGATCTAACGGTAACTGGTGTTTTCAGCGTGGTATCGCCGTTGACAGCTACCCCTAAACACTTTTTATTTTGTGTCTATGATAACATAAACTTTCCATACACAAAAAAAATTAGGGAAATTATTTTTATAACGAAGGAAGTAAAATAGAGTCCATCCAACATGAATAAAAAAATCACGCGGGGGTGAACCATCCCCTAATTATGTAGAAAATAGCAAAACAAGTCTAAATGTAAGTCCCCGTTCCGGAACTTCACAAAATTTTCGAAGTCACTTTACGCACGCAATTTACGTTACTTTACGTTCGCAATTTTCGAAATGCATTTTTCTCAGAAATGGGTCAAAATTGCGTCTTCTTGATTTTTCTCCGAAAACCTCTTTTACGTACCTTTAATTGAGGAGAGTATCAATTCAAACAAGAAAAAGCAGACCTAAAGGTCCCCTTGTTAGATGAATAATTGAAAAATTAAAGAAGCTTTATGTCCCCGCGAAAAGTGTATAACAGCTGCAAGGAGAACTAGGCAATATATTTATGTGGGATAAAGAAAATGTTATATCATACGCTGCGCGAATAAGAGAATTAGCAGATAGGATCGAAGACGCGCATAAATTAGGCAATGATGGTGCCACAGATGACACGTTTGAAGCAAATTTAGAAGATGATGTGGTTAAATGTTTTAAAAGGGGTTTACGTTTAGAAATAGAGATAAGATTAAAAGATAACGCGAATGATACTTTTAAAACTCTTATCAATGAAGCTCTAGAAATTGAAAGAAAATTACATGCACGTTCAGAACTGCGAAAAAATAAGCCAATCAGAAAAAGAATCCAGAAGAAGAATCAGAATCGCGAATTATAACAAAAAATAATAAATTCAATGTTGCTCAGGACACTAAAACAGCATGTTTAATTTGCGGAAGACCGGGACATGCGACAAAATCAAAATTTTAGACCCAGGCAGAATCCAAATTTTGAGCCTAGACAAAAGCAAAAGGAAAATCCTGAATATACGAATAATCAACAGACTCGCCCATATTCCACCCAAGGATCCAAAACTATTTGCAATTTTTGTAATTACCCTGGTCACATCGCTAAGGATTGTTATAAAAAGAGTAGATATTTACAAAATTAACAAAGTCCACAAAATTATACGCTGAACCAGGAGAACCAGAAAATAAAAATGATGAAAATTTACCTAATTTAATATTAAATAGTTTTTTGAAATCCGATGAAAAGTCACTTTTTCTGCAAATTTTACAAGATCACAGGCGAAGAAAGAGTAGAAATCATTAAAAAACTACCACGGTTAGATCATTTAAATATGGAAGAATAAGAACACGTTGAAAAATTAATTACTAAAAATGCAGATTGCTTCCACATTTCAGGAGAATACTTAGAACCTACAAACATTCTTCAACACTCAATACCAACAACAGATGATTACCTTATTTTTTCGCGACAATATAGATTTCCCCCAGTTCATAAGGAAGAAATCATCCGCTAAGTGGATGAATGATTAAAAAACAATGTGATAAAACCCTCCCAATCACCTTACAATACACCAGTTTGGAATGTTCCAAAAGAGCAAGACTCACAAGGAAAAAAGAAATGGCGGATGGTACTTGATTTTAGAAAATTGAATGAAAAAACAATTGGTGATTCATATCCTCTACCAAATATTCATGACATTTTAGACCAGTTAGGATCCGCGCGCTATTTTTCTGTTTTTGATTTAGCAACGGGTTTCCATCATATAAAAATGAATCCCAAAGATGCACACAAAACAGCGTTTTCAACCACTTATGGACATTACGAGTTTGACCGAATGCATTTTGGTTTGAAAAATGCACCAGCAACATTTCAACGACTAATGGATTTAGTTCTAACGGGACTTCAAGGAACAGAACTTTTTGTTTATCTAGATGACATTGTGATTCACGCGAATACTTTAGAAGAACATGAATCAAAATTCAATGAACTAATGAGCCAATTACGAAATGCAAATCTTCATTTACAACCCGACAAGTGCGAATTTCTACGACACGAAGTAGGATATTTGGGACATATAATAGATAAGGATGGAGTTCGACCTGATCCGAAGAAAATCATGGCAGTAAAAGACTTCCCAACTTCTAAAAATCAAAAGCATATCAAACCATTTTTAGGTTTAGCAGGATATTACCATAGATTTATAGAAAATTTTGCTAAGATAGCAGCCCAAATAAATCAGCTCCTTGAAAAAGATATATCATTTAATTGGACGGAAAACCAGCAACAAGCGTTCAATATTTTAAAAGATAAATTGTGCTAAGAACCACTTTTAATTCGACCTGATTTTTCAAAACCTTTCATTGTAACTACATTTTTCAGGTTATGCCATAGGCGGAATACTTTCGCAAGGTAAAATAGGTAAAGACAACCAATTGCGTATGTTTCAAGATCATTAACCGATACTGAACGTAAATACGACACGTATGAAAAAGAAGCTTTAGCGATAGTCTACTCTGGAATATATTTTCGCCCTCATTTGTACGGACGAAAATTCACCCTCGTTACAGACCATAAGCCCCTTGTTTGGTTTAAAAACTCTAAAGATCCTTGTTCTCGAGTTTCAAGATGGCGATTAAAGCTCGCCGAATATGATTATGACGTCTATAAAGCAGGAAAATCAAATGTTAATGCAGATGCGCTTTCGAGGAACCCCGTTCTAGAAAATGATAAAACGGTAAGAATGAATATAATTTCGGAGATTAACTCAACGTTTGAGGAAGAGAATCCTATAAATTCTATGGAATTCTTGAACTTTGAGAATCATAAAAATTCAGATTTCGAAGAAAATATCAAAATAAATAGCGAATCTTTGAAGGAAAAAAATTCCTGAAATTCTTCATAATTTAATAAGTGAGAAATCACTAAATGAAATACAAAATGAACTTTTTGATAGTCCAATACAGAAACTTCTCTATCTTTCAATGCTACTTTTATTCCAAACCTTATAAGAAGAAACGAATATCTCTGTCAATCTTGGAATACTGTGGTTACAAGAGAACAGAAGCAAAAATATGAAGAGCAAGTACAAATTAATAAACAAATTTAAAATCAAGGTAAGTCACATAAAGATAGTGAGGAAGAATATTTACCTCCCTCGCCTGCTGTCACAATTGCAAGAAAACCGCCAGCCTTGAAAAGGAGAGGCAGACCGAGAAAAAAGGCAACCACTGGTGAGTCTCTGAATTTAAAACAGCAAACGCACATAAAGATGAATCTGATTCAAATACAGAATATTTTGATAATTCAAGAAAGCAAATTAAGAACAACAAAATTAACCAGAAATCCAAGGCAAAGTCTGCTGCACAACAAGAAGAGAAGGAAAATGAAGAAGATAATTTCTCAACTTCGGAAGATGAGGTCCTAAGAGACGAAAATTTTCAAAATTTTTCAGATGAAGAAAACTTTGTTGATGAAGAAAATATGCAAGAACTTTCAGAATCAGAAGATTTTATGAAATGTCAAAAGTAAAAAGCGTGAAAAATCCCGAAATTTTTCAAGAGATAAATGAAGATAAATTAGAAGAAAGTAAACCCCCTCCAGAAACCCCTCCCTTGAATACCCAAACACATACACAACAAAATGTTGTTGAGTGTCATGATCAATTAACGATGCGTAAAGATAATTACACTTATTTTGTTGCTACTGGCGGTTCCCCACACGATAATGGATCAAGAGCTTTGTCTAAACGTGGT
>CAKNXH010063783.1:25857-60720 GCA_932178445.1 Andricus quercusramuli
CCCCCCCCCCCCCCCCCCCCCCATTGAAGCTGATTCTACAGAAAATTTGTCAGACACTTTAATCAGTATTAAACTAGCAATACTTTCTTTGCATTCAATATCAGTGAGACTACATTTACGATCTATTAGTATCGCAAAAACTTCGCAATTTAATCACATATGTTGGAAAAAAATACGTGAAATTCTAATTTCAACTTTTTCGGATTCTTCTACCAAAATTATAATATGTACGGGAATAGTTCAATATCCAACAAAAGAACAGCGAATACTATTACTTGAAGAAGCGCATTCTTCATCTTTAGGAGGACATACAGGTGTTACAAAAACTTATCATCGAATTCGCCAGAATTATTATTGGGAAAATATGAAAATTGATATTCAAAAATATATTCAACAGTGCTTGCATTAGAAAAAATTGCAATGGAAATAGTTGGCCTACTTCCACAAACAACATCAGGCAACTTAAATATCTTAACTATTCAAGATAATTTTACAAAATATGCTTTAGCTTTAGCAATTCCAGACACATAAGCTTCAAATGTAGCTGATATTTTTGTTAAAAAATGTATATGCATTTACGGTTCCCCAAAAGCAGTTTTGACTGACCAAGGTTCAAATTTTTAAAGTAATTTAATGAAAAGAATGGCAAAGCGTTTTAGAATCAAGCAATTTAAAACAACAGCATTTCATCCACAATCAAATGGGTCTCTTGAAAGATCGCATCACGTATGAGCTGAATACCTCAAACAATTTGTTTCAAAAAATTTCGAATGGGACGATTGGCTTGAATTAGCCATGTTTTCTTACAATACAAGTGCCCACGAAGGTACAAAGTGTACGCCCTATGAATTAGTTTTCGGTAAATTAGCTCGTCAATCATCAAATAAACCACTATCAAAGCAAGAAAAATTGCAAACTTATGACGATCACCTAACGAATTTTACAACAAAATTATATGAAATGAGAACTCAAGCGAAACAAAATTTAATTGCGGCTAAAGAAAAGTAAAAAATATATCATGATCGAAAAATTAATCCATTAGAAATCAAAACTGGAGACGTCTTTTTATTAATTGGAAAAGAACCTAAGAAAAATTTTGATATTCAATATAAAGGCCCTTATAAAGTCCTAGAAATATTAAGAAAGGGAAATGTGAAAATTGACATAAAAGGCAAACCTGCAGTAGTACACATCAATAAACTTAAACTTTCACACATAAAATGTCAAACCATTAATAATTAAACTACAAGCCCTTATCATTTCAATTTCAGATGGATCTCATCCACTGTCAGCGTATAGACTCTCTTATCGTCGTTTTTATGCATCAAATTGATCTGCTCATGTTATGGCCATATTTATTTCATACGGAAATTTTCGAAAGAAAGGGCAGTGATATTCCTAAATGGGCACAAAACCTTAGAAGCATCTGATGAATATCATATTTTGTCACACAGGATCTAAGAAGAAATCTGACACTTGCAATGAGAATAGTCACAAAATTGATACCAAATCAATAACTTATTTTCTTCAAAAATGTCGTCAATTTCTATTCAAACATATAATATTTACAGTTCTTCAAAAAAAAAATTATAAAAAAAATGATACATTTTTACAAAAAGTTCAGAACACATTTGAAAATTTAGAGAAAAATCAACATGCTTCTCTTTATTTAGTCGGAGATAATTTATTTCTTATCCCTAATTTGATATTTTCAAAAATTATAAATCTTTCTAAAATCAACCCAAGGGTTGAAGACTTTAACAAACGTGTTGACCTTAACGCCAAGTTGAATGACTCTGCTTTCGAAAACATGACAAAAGATCTAGAAGAGACTCTATTCTTTTTTCTACTATTTCCTGACTCTTTCCTCAATTTTAAACTAAACCTCTCTGCTTATTTTTTGTTTAACATTCTTCTGTATTCAAGAATTAAACATTTCACAGTAAAAAACTGTTTAATTTTCTTGCAATATAATCACTTTTGTCAATGTAAACATTATTTTTCAAATAGGAAGCTTTATAATTCTTCTCCTTCTTTATAAGTAGTTATTCACACTATAATATGTCAATCCCATTTTACAATTTTAATATTTAACCTCGTAAATGGGGCTACATTCGTCAAGTGTACCCGCCTAAAAACTTATTGTCTCCGATTTCCTTGAAAGTCCGCGAAATTATTGTCCTACTAAACATCTTTTAATTCCCTCAAGAGAACGTCTCTAGTTCGACGGGTTGTCAACATAGAGGGGCTCGAATTTTCAACCTTCTACCGCGCACGATGATACTCGATTAACCATAACTTCTACAAGAGTTATCCAAATTAACTTTTTTATGGAGGTTTTGGAAACGTTAATTTGTCTTTCAAAATCATTTAAAAAAAAAAGCTTAACTTTCTCCCTTTAAAATGAGCTATGGTCGAAATTGTGTAGAATAATAATTCCGAAAGAGGATTCAGATGCTGATACTGAAATTCTTGAAAACAATGATTGAATATACATAGATCTCATATTTTTCATTGTTTACCATTGTTGTTACCATTTAACGTGCAATTGTATTTAAAGAAGTACATTTCGCGAAATTTTTGTACGTAAGTACCATGATTATAATCACAGTAAAATTGTCTTTTCATCTTGTTTTCTTCTTCAAGTACATTTCAGTACAGTTGCACGATTTGTATATTTTTGTAAAATTACAAGTTATGTTCATATGTATCTCTTTCTCTCTTATTTTTTTTAGCGAAAATATTTGTAAGCGTTTTAGTTTTTAGATATTTTTAATATGTTTGTAAAAAGATGCCAATTAGTAGTAACGAAACATTCAAAAATTAGAATTTAGCGCCAAAATTTTGCCAGTTATGGCCCAACGTAACACTGCCATCGAAAATTGAATTACTTTAATACGTTTTTGTGAATATAAACACAATTTTATTGTGGCAACGCTGCATATGTAATTAAATCTTACTTTAAAATTAACTACGAAAATTAAAAAAGTTTTTGCTAATTACTGGTTAAATAAACACCATATATTATATAATACCAGATAGTTTAATTTAATTCCCAATGCCATGTTATCTACAAATCAAAATATTACTGTTTCACTTTTACAGATAACATGGAAATGGAGAGAAACCTCTCGAAATCCTCAGCAGTGCAAACCCTTATCGAAATAAGTGTCGAATGCGGTTTTTCGAAACCTATTTTTATTGTAAAGACACTAGGTCATAACGCCGAATTGCCACCATTTGAGGCTAAATGCATGATGCATAAAAATAATGTAAAACATTTATATGAAGGTGAACCTGCATCTACAAAAAAGGCTGCGAGGCAAAATACTGCTCGCCATTTGTTAAAAGCGTTAGCAGAAAAATTTATGTTTTGCGAAGAAAATTATACTAAATTAATATTAAATGTTTACGAGGATGTAAATGTGCACATAATTTCAGACGCACAAGCTAGTACAAATAAAATTAAACTCTATAAATGGTTAAACGCATGCAAAAGATGTTTTGAGAAAGGACGTGTAGCTCCACATTGTTTCCGTCCACGTAGAAAATATAAGTACAATATTTAATCCCTGATTTCAAAACATATTTAATACTACATATATATTTTTTTGTATACTTATATGTGTCCTTTTCACGAATATAAACTTACATATAAATAATAATTTAGTCTATTTCTTTAATCTAGTATTTATGACGACCCTCCTACCATACGTTCGAACGCGGACGTTCGCTCCATGTGGGACTCTGAAGCCCCACCTGAATGCTTCACGACGCGTTCGACTTATGGGGGAGGTGACACGTCCCGTGACATACATATAGTTAAGTTTGTCATACGGACAACCGCAGGATTTCCCCGGGACACGGAGCGACCCAAGAACGACAGCCTTCTGCATTCTCCCCGCAAGTGTCTCAGCATTTTGTTGACACACAGGGATGCTTTTCAGGCTATTATCCAGTGAAACTGTGGCACCTCCAAGAGCTCCGATGATTAGGACGATTAGCTTAACAGAATATTCGGGGTATAACCGTCGCAACTCCCTTATAAGATCTTTATACCTCTCTTTCTTTTCTTTCTCCTTGGCTGTGACGTTTTTGTCAGCTGGTGCCGAAAATTCGATAACGAACATGGTTCCTTTCTCGAAGTCAAGGAGAACTATGTCAGGCCTCGAGTGCGCAACAGAAACAATTGTCGAGAATATGAAGTTCCAGTATATACGGCACCTCTCATTTTCGACAATTGACTCTATTTCCCTAGGAGCGTTTAGCGGAGCGGTATTTGGGCTCATTCCGTAAGAGTGACAGAGATGATAATAAAGCACGCTTAGTGCCGCACTGTGCCTTTGGATGTACGTCGTTCCCGTATGAGTTGGACAACTAGATAGTATGTGCCTAGATGATCGGGGTGTGCATGATACGCTCTGCAGCTATCATCGGAAATGTCTTGGCTCAAAATGTGGCGATGGTACGCTGAAGTGAAAATGGCACCGCCTTGACAAGCCAAAATAAAACCTCCGTGCCCAAGTTCAGTCTGGGTGACTTAAGGAAAGCAAACGTTAGTTCATACGACATCGACTGATCCTTCACATTTCCATGGAAGATGCCGTGCATTCTCTTGCCGAGGAGCTACTCGCGGAAGTTTTTTCTCATCTGCTGTGCCCAGAATGATCTTGTTGTGAAACGTTCAAGATTCAGTATTCCGCGACCACCTTGACGGCGCAAGATGTAAAATCGTGAAACATAAGACTTAAGGTGCATGCTTTTATTCATTTACCTAACCTTTCATGACCCGATATTGAGGGATCTGAGCTCCTCCTTCGTCCATGGAACCACTCCAAATGAATAGAGTACTACTGGGATGGCAAGCATGTTCGTCGCAGATACTTTGTTTCTCGCCGACAGTTCGGAAGACAATATCTGTCGGATGAGACGTTTGGATCTGCATCGGAGAGTATCCTTTATAGATGTCACGTACTGAATACGGCTTTGTGGCACGCCCAGGTATGTACAGGTCTCTCCAGCGCCGAGGTGTCGTATACAGCTTCTGTCGACGAGTTCAGGGTCTTCGGGGATGCCATTAAGTTTTCCTTTCTTCAAATGAACCGTGTCGCATTTCTCTAACCCGAACTCCATTCCAATCTCTTGAGTGTAACCTTTGACCATTTTTAGAGCTTGATGTAGTTTCTCTTTATTTCTAGCATAGATCTTGAGATCGTCCAGGTAAAATACATGAGTGACCTTATGCTTTCGATCTCTAGGCTTGCCAAAGAGGTACCCTTCGGAATTGCGAAGTGCCAGAGACAGTGGCAATAATGTGAGGCAAAAGAGAAGAGGGATCATGGTGTCGCCCTGAAACACACCTCTCTGAAAGGTGACACTGTTAGTGATTACACGGTGTTTTCCAGATGAGATAGTAAATCTGGTTTTCCAAAGCGGCATTAATCTCTCTATGCACCTCACGATGTGCGGATGAACCTTTAAGCTTTCCAACAGACAGATGATAAGTCTATGGGAGGTGGAATCAAAAGGTTTCCGGTAATCAATCCAGGCCGTCGATAGGAATCGTTAATAGGATGCTGCGTCTTTACAAACACATCTATCGATGAGCAGGTTCTCCCGACATCCTGCTACGCCTTTCTTTCAGCCGCGTTGTTCATACATCTCTCGCCACACAGGTTTGATTGTCTGAACAATCCTATCATTTAGGATACCTGTAAAGATCTTGTACAGTGTGTTCAGACAAGTCATTAGCCTGTAGTTCTTAGGGTCAGCTAAGTTGCCCGTCTTCGGCAGGAACACTGTGCGCCCTTCCACCAACCACTCCGGAATAGGCTTTTACGACTTTAGATATAAGGTGACAATTCTCGCCAGATGCTGGTGGGTTGAAGGAAACTTCTTCCACCAGAAGGTCTTGATACCATCTGGACCGGGAGCGGAATAGTTCTTCATGCCTCTTAATACGTTTTTCACCTCCTTGGTAGTGATAGGTGGGCATTCCTCCTCAGCTGTTATGAGGGCATTGCACAGCTCCTTGAAGCTATTTATGTTCTTTGAGTCTTCTTGAAGTTGATGTTGGACCTCGTAGACTTCTCTCCAAAATGCTTCGACCTCCTCTGGTTTGGGCGGATGGTCGACAGTAACTGGAGGGTCTTGGAAGAGTCGAGATGGGTCAGACAAAAACTGTTGATTTTCTCTGACCCACCTCTCCCTCCGCTCTAGACTTCTCTTAGCGTTAGATAGTACTCGTATTCTGTCAACAATATGCTGCCTGATGGTCAGTAGCTTTGACTTGTTGATTGTGTGATGACGGATCCGCAGTTCGCGCGCGAACTTTCGAACCTTGGCAGTGAACGTCCTGCCGGATGTTATGTAGTCAATCACATTCTGAATGCGGGACTGTTGATGTTTCTCCGAGTCCTGAAGCATCGTTCCTCGTCTATTGGATGCCTGTTCGCGGTTGGTCTCAGAGTCGCCACTCTTTCTCTGTTGCCGGCTTGTTCTGGCTGCGGTAGAGTAGGCGCTCCGCTTACATAGCCCCTTTTTCGGGGTTGTTCGGCATGGTTTCGCAGACGTTGACGCGAAAAGTGCGAGAGCTCTGGGTGTTTCTCGCACCACAGAACTTGCAGTCGTGCCATGTAACCTTCTCGCTCGGGGGTCATACTGCTATTGTAGCACTCTAATAGGTCGTCATTGACTCGATCCGTCCACCCAAAAGTATTGAGATTCCGCCGGTCCATCGCATTGACTCCGTCTTGATTGGCTCCCCCAACTCTAGGGTAGTCGGCATTGTTGTCCGACCCATTGTCGGGAGCCCTGCGCGTTCGATTGTTTTGAACCGCACTTACTACAACTATATGTATAAAGCAGTCTCCGGATGGAAAGGTCATTAAGATAAAAAAAAAAATACTTTTTTTCATTGAAAAGTGGCAACGTTTCAGACTCGATATAGTCCCTTTTCAAGTCTATTGAAACCTGTTAAAACATTATTTATTATATTCTAAATTTTTACATACAATTATAAATAAACACAAGACATAAATCTAAAAAGTGATGAAAGTGTAAAAAAAAAATTCGTTTTGTTAATAAGTTTGATAGGAAAATATAAATATTAAAAGTAGCATGAAGAGTCACTAATCATAAGTAATAAATAAGAACAATAGGTATTAACAACGACAAGTGCAGACAATGAAATTTGATGATAAATAGGAACATTGATATAAAAATGTAAATGAATAGTATACAATAAGTTATTACCTTCGAACGTAAGTTTGGAAGACGAATGAAATAAAAACTAGATTTTCCATTTTTATATAATTTGTTTGAAACACGGAAAAATGTGAGAATGTCCAAAAACAGCAGTAATGTTTATCATTATGTATTAGAAGATACAAAATGATTGATTGAATCCCAAATTTTGGATTTTTATGTTGGCTATGTCAACAATAAAATACCTGTATAAGAGAGAAAAGAGAGAGAAATTTTTTTTTTAATTTTTATATATTGCAAAAATGCTGATGACAAAAAGTTTGTATTAAAATTATTTTGTAAAAGTGAAAATATATGATTTAAAGAAAAACATTTTTTTTTTTGTGTGATAACTTACCAAAGATTTTTCCAAATTTTATAGAACATTTCCGTGAATGTGGACACACCCACATTTATTTGTACATTTAAAATAGAATTTTTGATAGAAAGAAAAGAGCTTTATGGAGAGCTCCAAAAACCAAAGTAGCGGGAAACGTCATCTTTAGACGCCATGACACAACGTGTGTTTACAAAGTCATCAATAATGAGTATGATCTTATTTGTTTTTGAAGACATCAGAATTGTGTAATTTTTGAATCCAGAAAATGAAATAAAATAATTTAAAATGGAGATAATAATAAAGAAGTAAAGGCTAATGTACACGATGAAAGTTAAGAGTTACATAAAGAACTCTAAAAATTTGGTAGTTTAGAATTTTCAAATCTAAGATTAACAGAATTTTTTTCTTTTTTAATGAAATAAGATTGAATAGTTAAACGCTTATTACGATTTTTCTCAACAGCTAAGATTTTTGGTTGCTGGAAATCAAAATTATGTCCAGTTTCAATTCTTTGTCTTTCAAGAGCAGTGATATCATCGTCATTATAGTTTCAGCGATTATGTTCTTTAATTCTATAACATAAAGGTCTGCTTGTGTATCGCACGCAATAGGAATCACAATTTGAGCAGTTGAATTTGTAGACTACATTTCTTTTTTGAAAAATGTCTAACTTGTCTTTAGGAGACGGAAAAAGGTTTGAGTTTGATTTTATTGGTCTGAAAATTACTTTTATGTTATTATGTCGTAAAACAGTAGCTAGTTTGTCAGTTATTCCCGAGATGTATGGAACCACAGTGAAGTTTTTGGAATTATTGAGTTCTTTTCTACCTATTTGATTGTAAATATTATTAACTCGGATTTTGATAAGTTTGTTGATAAGATTAATAGGGTAACCATTTTGAATTAAAGTTTTTTGTATTAGTTTGATATTTTGTGGTCTAAATTTGAATGAAGATAATTTAATAGCTCTATTTATGAGTCCGAAAATCATTCCTTTCTTTTGTGACCAAGGATGTTGTGATAGGAAATGTAGATATCTGCCGGATCAAGTGGATTTGTGGTACCAATTGGTAAGAAGACATTCATTATTGGTTCTAGTGACCGATACGTCTAAAAAATTAATTGTATAGTTTTGTTCCTGTTCAGAAGTGAATTTAAGATTTGAGTCGAATGAGCTGAAAATCCCTAAGATTTCGTGTAATTTCGATTCTGGAATGACCATAAAAATTTCATTAACATATCTTTTATATAATGGTATTTCAAAATTTAAGGTTGAAGGACAGTCAATTTCAAGAGTATTCATGACCATATCCGCTATCGCGGGAGAAAGCGGAGATCCCATGGCCACTCCTTCTATTTGTTTATAATTTTTGTTGTTGAATTTAAAATATGTAGATCTTAAACAAAATTCAATTGCATTCAGGAATTCATCTCTTGGAATTATAGTGTATGGAGCTATTTCGTCCCATTTGTTTTTGATAATTTGTAGAGCTAGGTTTATTGGAATTGAAGGGAATAAGTTAACCACATCTAAAGATACAAGATGATGATTTTTAAGCATTTTGAAGCTTTTAATCTCATTGACAAAGTGCCAGCTATCTTTAACTAAAAAAATAAATTTTTCCGTAAAATCTTTTAGAAAATTAGAGAGATATTTAGCTAATTTAGAAGTTGGACTGTTGATGGTAGAAATGATAATTCTAAGAGGATAACCGGTTTTGTGAATTTTTGGAAGTGGATAATCTCTAGGGATAACCGTTGAATTTGCTTTTAGTTCTTTTGCGTCTGTAGAGGAAATAAATGAATTTTGATCCCATCTGTGAATTATAATGTTGTTCGATTTTTTACTTGTAGCTGTATATTTAAATTTAACTTCTTTGAATTTGGATTGATCTGATAATAAGGTTGACATTTTTTAAATATATTCTGATTTTTTCATAGCAACTGTTGTGTTGCCTTTATCTGATTTGAGAAAAATTATGTCAGGATTGTTTTTGATAAATTGAATAGCTAGGCTGAAGTTGAAGTTATCATGAAACTTTTGTTTGTTTAGGATAGGAAAATTTTGAAACTTAAGGATAGTTTGAGAACAATGGACTCTGATTTCATTTTGTTTGTCTAAAGGTAAATTCCAGATACCAAATTCAATAGAAGCTATAAAGTCATGTGAAGGAAAATGCTTTTTATTGAAAGAATTAAAGGCAAAGCCTGGTCCAAGAGAAACAATTTGGATTACTTCTTTAGGTATTCTATAGTCAGTTAAATTTTTAAACCAGGATTCTGGGGTGTCAAAATTTATTTTTTGTCCGATTATTTTCTTTCGTTTGAGATGGTTCAATTTGTTGGTCAAAATTGTTTTTGTTTTAGAAAAAGTTTGTTGTAGTTCATGTTTTCAAAAATAAATAAAACGATAATATCACTGCTCTTGAAAGACACAGAATTGAAACTGGACATAATTTTGATTTCCAACATCCAAAAATCTTAGCTGTTGAGAAAAATCGTAATAAGCGTTTAACTATTGAATCTTATTTTATTGAAAAAGAAAAAAATTCTGTTAATCTTAGATTTGAAAATTCGAAACTACCAAATTTTTACAGTTCTTTATGTAACTCTTAACTTTCATCATGTACATTAACCTTTACTTCTTTATTATTATCTACATTTCAAATTATTCTATTTTATTTTCTGGATTCAAAAATTACTTAATTCTGATGTCTTCAAGAACAAATAAGATCATACTCATTATTGATGACTTTGTAAACACACGTTGTGTCATGGCGTCTAAAGATGACGTTTCCCGCTACTTTTTTTTTTGGAGCTCTCCATAAAGCTCTTTTCTTTCTATCAAAAATTCTATTTTAAATGTACAAATAAATGTGGGTGTGTCCACATTCACGGAAATGTTCTATGAAATTTGGAAAAATCTTTGGTAAGTTATTAAAATTTTGTTTAAAAATGTTCTTTCCATTTTCTCTATTATAAGGGTATTTTATTGTTGACATAGCCAACAAAAAAATCCAAAATTTGGGATTCAATCATTCATTTTGTATCTTCTAATACATAATGATAAACATTACTGCTGTTTTTGGATATTCACACATTTTTCCGTGTTTCAACCAAATTATATAAAAATGGAAAATCTAGTTTTTATCTCATTCGTCTTCCAAACTTACGTTCTAAGGTAATAACTTATTATATACTATTTATTTATATTTTTATATCAATGTTCCTATTTATCATCAAATTTTATTGTCTACACTTGTCGTTGTTAATCCCTATTTTTCTTATTTATTACTTATCATTAGTGACTCTTCATGCTACTTTTAATATTTATATTTTCCTATCAAACTTATTAACAAAACGAATTATTATTTTTTTACACTTTCATCACTTTTTAGATTTATGTCTTGTTTTTATTTATAATTTTATGTAAAAATTTAGAATATAATAGATAATGTTTTAACAGGTTTCAATAGGATTAATCGGCGAAATCTTAATACTTTTAGATGGACAGATCGACTCAATGACGACCTGCTACAGTGCCACGATGCCAGTTTGGCCCCCGAACGAGAAGGTTAAGTCGCACCACTGCATGCTCTGTGATGCAAGAATCACCCAGAGCTCTCACAATTTTCGCATCAACGTCTGCGAAACCACTCGGGACAACTCCGGAAAAGGAGCTACGTAAGCGGAGCGCCTACTCTACCGCATCCAGAACAAGCCGGCAACAGAGAAAGAGAGGCGATACTGAGACCAACCGCGGCCAGGCATCCAATAGAGGAAGAGCGATGCTTCAGGACCTGGAGAAACATCAATATTCAGGTTTCTCTCAAGCCCAAAGATCTGGCTGAACTGGACGACGAGCTTCGTTCAGATTTTTCCAAATGACCCAACCTCTGGACTATCAATTGTGGTGTTATACTGCAGTGAGAGCTTTGGCGAATGCAAACCGTAAAACAAAACCAACGGCTGATCGCAGGACCAAAAGACGAAAGCATCCACTCAGCACAAAGATAGGCTAAGTGGGTCAGACAAAACGAACAGTTTTTCTCTGACCCATCTCGACTCTTTCCAGATCCTCCAGTTACCGTCGGCCCCCCCCCCCCCTTCCAATCAGACGTGGTCTAAGCATGTTGGGGAGAAGTGTACGAAATCCACTGGAAGAAGACTCAGATAACATAAATAGCTTTAAGGAGCTGCGCAGTGCCCTCCCAACACCTGACAAGAAATTCGTAGCAGGATGTCGGGAGAACTTGCTCATCGATAGATGTGTCTGCAAAGATGCAGCATCCTACCAGCGCAACCTAGCGATGGCCTGACTTGATTACAGGAAAGCTTTGGATTTACTATCTCATCTAGAAAACATCGTGTGACAACTAACAATGTTACCTTTCAGAGAGGCGCCTTTCAGGGTGACACGATTTTCGCCTCGCATCATTTGCGCTATCTCTCGCACTCCTTAAACTGTAGGTCCCCTCAGAAAAAGCTGGTATCGTACCAAGGCGGGGCTTCATGTCGAGGGGAATAGCCTTGGAAGTCGAAGTCGATTCTGTGAAGACTCGAAAATGAGTCAGCGTTCTTCTTGCGCTTGGGGGCTTCTACAAGAAGCACCACGCTCGATGGTCGCTGGCCGATTTCGAGTAATACACACACACACACACATATACTTACATAACATACCAGGACAGTGCTTCGAATCTGTGCATCTACTTGATGACCTCAGAGGGATCGCTCCGTACACCCTAGCCTGCTAGGGAGGCTGCCGAATGGCAGAGTCGGTGAGGATCACTTTGCCTGATCAACAAAGGAGGACGTCGTTTACTGTGCGATATGTATGCCTGGCACCTGAGAGGTATACTCTCAGAACGTTGATAACAACGAAAACCCAACGAGATCCAAAAACACTCGGCGAAGGATGGCCGGATTCGGAGTGCTGCCTTGAGAATAAACACGGGTGTGGAACAATAGGCTTTATAGCTTGAGCGCCAGGGGTTGAGACTTCACGCCCCCCCCCCCCCCCCTCCTGCATTAAATTACATAACTAACTAGAAACATGCGTCCGGGTTTATTTGAAGCGAGGAAAACTTAATGGCATCCCCGAAGACCCTAAACTCGTCGACAGAAGCTGTATACGACACCTCGGCGCTGGAGAGACCTATACATACCTGGGCGTGCCACAAAGCCGTATTCAGTACGTGACATCTATAAAGGATACTCTCCGATGCAGATACAAACGTCTCATCCGACAGATATCGTCTTCCGAACTGTCGGCGAGGAACAAAGTATCTGCGACGAACATGCTTGACATCCCAGTAGTACTCTATTCATTTGGAGTGGTTCCATGGACGAAGGAGGAGCTCAGATCCCCCAATATCGGGTCACAAAAGGTTAGGTAAATGAATAAAAGCATGCACCTTAAGTCTTATGTTTCGCGATTTTACATCTCACGCCGTCAAGGTGGTCACGGAATACTGAATCTTGAACGTTTCACAACAGGATCATTCTGGGCACAGCAGATGAGAAAAAACTTCCGCGAGTAGCTCCTCGGCAAGAGGATGCACGGCATCTTCCATGGAAATGTGAAGGATCAGTCGATGTCGTATGAACTAACGTTTGCTTTCCTTAAGTCACCCAGACTGAACTCGGGTACGGACGATTTTATTTTGACTTGTCAAGGCGGTGCCATTTCCAATTCAGCGTACCATCGCCACATTTTGATCCAAGACAGTTCCGATGATAGCTGCAGAGCGTATCATGCACACCCCGAGCATCTAGGCACATACTATCTAGTTGTCCAACTCATGCGGAAACGACGTACATCCAAAGGCACAATGCGGCACTAAGAATGCTTAATTACTGTCTCTGTTACTCTCAAGGCGTTAGCCCTAAAACCACTCCTCTAAACGCTCCTAGAGGAATGGAGACAATTGTCGAAAATGAGAAGTGCTGCATATACTGGCACTTCATATTGTCGACAATTGTTTCTGTTACACACTCGAGGTCTGACACAGTTCTTCTTGACTTCGAGAAACGAATCTGTCCTATGGTTAAGTCTCACGACCGTGAGATGGGTGACCGGTGAAACCCCCGCATGTCTTGAAGACACGAAGCGCCCCAAGGATGACAGTCTTCTGCATTTATCTCGTAAGTGCCTTGGCACGTTTTTGGCACGCGGATATGGCTTTAAGGTTACGAACCAGTGATAGTTTCGCACATCCGAGAGCACCGATCACAAGGACAATTACTTTAAGCGAATATTTTGGGTACAGTCGTTGCAGCTCCCTTTTGAAGTATTGATACCTCTCCTCTTTTTCCTTTGCCTTGGCAGTGATGTTGTCGTAAGCCGCATACGAGAATTCGATCACAAATACAGTTCGTTTCTCGAAGTTTTGTAGAACGATGTCAGGCCTCGAGTGTGCAATAGATACTGCTTGCTCAAAATCGTAATTCCAGAAAATTTGGCAAAACTCCTTGAACCGGATGGTATTATCAGTATCTTCTTCCAACTCTAGTGTTTTCGGGATCATGTATACCTCTCTCTAAAAAGTCTCTACTTCGTTGGGCTTGGGTGGATTTTTGACAGAAACAGGGAGATTGCTGAAGAACCGCGATGGGTCAGCGAGAAACTGTTGATTCTCCCTAACCATCTCTTCCTCTTCTGTATTCTCCTACTTGAATCAGATAGCACCCGTATTTCTTCAAGAATATGCTGCTTGATTGTCAGCAGCTTTGAATTGTTCAGTCTGTCATGGTAGATCCTCAGATCTTGGACGAACTTACGAATCCTTTCCGTGAACGGTCTATCAGGTGTTAGGTAGTCAATCACACACTGAACAGGGAACGCGTTCTGTCTTGCCCATCCAATCTTCTTGTTCAGTTGATGCAAGCGTCTTTTGGTCTTTTGATCTATCGGTTGTTTTAGCCTTCGATTTGAATCAGCCAAAGCTCTCGCAGCACGATAAACTGAACAATTGATGGTCCAGAGGTCGGACTCTTCCGAGATATCCTCACGAAGGGTGGTTTACATTTCAGCCACGTCTTGGGGCTTAGGACAGAGGTCTTAAAGGTAGATTCTGTATCTACTAGCGACCCCAGGCCATTAGGTCGGATCTACTGAGCTTTGACACCGAACTGTCAGGAAGAATCCGCATCCAGTACTTGAGTCGAAATGCCTCAAAGAGTTGCTTCTTGCCCAGCAAAAAAAATGAGGCCATCGAGGTTTAGGTTTATGAACCAAACCGTTCCAACTAATATTTTCTTTCCAGGGGTCATAAATTTTCCCTCAGTTTTGAAATGCAGACAACCTCCATGGACCGTGAAGAACTGGAATTTTATCTTGCAAAACGGTTAGCATTTTCACGCCAATATCTTCTGTCATATCCGGTTTGTAATTGTCAATTAACTGCTCCAAACTTCTCTTCCACTTCGAGTCTGCAACGTGAGATATAAGACCGTTGAATGCAGGTCCTTCATGAGAAATATTCACATTCAGTACTGCTGCTTCCTGTATCCACATTCTTTTCCCGATTAATGTCAGACTCCAGTTTGAAGCATGTACTTCAAACTCAAGCAGCATACCGTCGATCTTCACGTCCACATCAAAACTTCCTAGAGTATGATTCTTGCTACTACCAACTACACCGAATGGTATTGAATAGGGCTGCAAATTTGGTGCTCTTAGTTTCACATAGAAACTAGATCGTGCTCAGTGAAGAAAACAACGCCTGCTTTCGAAGTGATCTAGAGTCAGCATTTTTTACACATATTCCCAATTACAACAATATTATTATCACAGGTGATTTTAGTAATAATCTAAACTCAACGACGATACCAACTAAATATTAAATGTCCGTAGCACATGCATCAGAACTGTAAATAGTTCTCCATACCTCCACACATCATACAGACCGATCTAGTTCTCGGATAGATATTATGCTCCTAGCACCTTTCAGACTCCAATACGCAATCTCTCAAACATAAATGCATCTGAATTCATTAACCACCTTACAACATATGAATGGGATAAATTGATTTTGAGCAAAATGACAATACGAAAACCACCTTGCTGACCTAATTTTTGGCCTCAGCTTTTAATAAAATTGCGAACGAAAAATACGGCGATCCAAGCCGAATTAGGAAGATTGGGAACCTTTTACAAATCAAAATCTGTGACACCTATAATCTGTACAATTTCAAATCAATTAAAAAAAGGAACAAAAATAAGAATGTATGCCTCCTTCTGAGGCGATTGAGGTTGATTCCTTCCAAGCGAGCTTCTCCGGACTCGTCTCTTTAAAGCCCTTCCTTTGTATGGGTCAGTTTCGCCTACCCTTGAAAGTGTTCCCCACCTTCTTTTGATGACACTAACTTTTTCTCTTTGGACATCTCTCCTGAATTTTTCTTTAAAAAAACTAAATGAGGTAAAATCTAACGCAATAGGGATTGACGGAATTTCAAATAAAATGATCCACTTATAACTTCCGGTTATTTTTCCTGTCCTACTGCACATTTAACATTCCTCCCTTCGGGTTGGGATATATTCCCTGATCCTTGGAAAATGGCTGTTATTCGACCAATTCCAAAAGTTTCCATCCCCACTTCTTCCAAAGGTTTCCGCCCGATCTCCATTGTAAATGCAATCACTAAACCATTATTGATCCCCTACAGTCCAGTTTTCGTGCAGGGACACAGTACTATTTCTGCGTCACTCAAAGTTACAACTGACATTAAACCATCAACACCTATTACTTAAACTAAAACAATAATTGATGTTATTTTGTCGACCAGGGTAATTAATTAATTAATTTCTGATGTTAGATATTGCCGATTAGTGGTCAAATAATTTTCTGGAAAAACGGCGTTCCCAGTTCAAATCCGGGCCGAAGCAGATATTTCTCGTTTCTCCAGAAAGTTATCTGACCAGTAATCAGCTATATCTAACATCAGAAATTAAATGAACTAAAACATTTCAATTTTTCAAACACAGTCATCAAATGGTTTGCTTCTTATTTAAGTAATCGATCACAGAAAGTAACCGGGTGAGTCAGCAGACTGGGTCGGAGTGAGGAGTGACGTCCCTCAGTGTTCCATACTTGCCCTATCTTATTCAATCTCTATACTCCTGATCTTGGGGGTGAACTTAAATACTGTAATTGCCATAAATATCCGGACGATTTTAAATTATACATTTCGGGTCCTTTTTCCTCTCTGGATCGATTGCTGAGTTGGATACAGGAAGATATTGACTCTGTGGTCCATTGGGCTGTGGAAAATGGATTAGTTATCAGCCCTAGCAAAACAACGGCAATTGTCCTTCGCAATTGTCTTTCGTCGAGTCTGTTTCGGATCTGGGCCGTCTAGTTTAAGAAATGCTTCAACACAATATCACTTTAAGCATGACCTTCTTATAATCTATATCAAATCAGTAATTCCACTTTAGAAATAACCCATTGGTAGGACATAATTTTAATTCACATTAAAATATATCCTGTAAAATCCAACTTACTATACTACTTTACCATTGCTTGTTATTTCCTTAATCTCAATCATATTTTTTTAAAGATTATTTCCTTCATGGTTTGTTTTTTCTTCAATACAGCCTCTGCGATTCTAGACTACAACCAATATATTTTATTTTTTCTTATTTTCTTTATCTTTTACAACCCCTTACTAATGCTACCATACATTCAACATTCATGGATCAGTGCTTGTAATGAATGATATTTTTTATGTATACTCTGTTTCTTAGAGGGCTAATGCCCTAGGTACTTTCTCAAATAAATACAAATACTTCCATAATCGATAACAGCTTCTACTTTCTCGTCTAAAACACTAACCACTTTATAGGTTTTTTTATCTCTTGTCAAAACTGCATCACATCTCACCTTTGGACCTTTTGCACCTGAAGCACTTGAATTTTTTCGATTTCTTAGAACTAGGTGCTAGGTCTATACTAATGACAAGAAAAACGTTTTGTTCCTTTTGGCACTCGCTTCCTAAATGGTAACTTATTACCACAATTGTAGCATCGTCTTCCTTGTTTGGCAACAGTTCGACTTGCTTGCTTTATTATCATGCTGTTGACGAAAATTCCTTTGTAAATGACTTTTTCAGCTTCTTCCAGGAACGTATGTGACATAAAAAACTTGTGAACGCCTTGGCAGATCCTCGTAACAGTCATTTAGTATAAATCACATTTTGTACTACCGTCTAGGCACAAAGTTTAGCTTTCTCCATCATCATCTTCTATATCCATGAACGACAGAATTGTGTGTGACCTGACTGCTGTCTTCGATTGGCGGCAGCAATATTCGCGCGGACACCAGCATCGTCGTCACCACCACCTTATTCGTTCGATGACTGCTCCTCTTTTATTTCCAAAGCAGTTTTTAAACAAGTACATAGATCAGCTTTATTACCCGTCAATTTCAAACTTGATTCACGTAACTGATTTACAAACTCCACTTTAGAGATCGCGTATGTTCCTGCACTATCAATATTGTGGTCCTCTTCATTATTTAAATCACCGTGATCCTCTTCTAAGGCACATCGAAGTCACCCTCGTAAAAGTGCTTTACTTCCTAAAAGTATTAGTCTCAATTCTTATAATTTTGTCTTCGGCTCTTATACTTTTATCTCATCTACTTTGTTAGGTTCTCCATTTTTGCCTTTTCCACTGTTAACAAAAAGATCAAAACAAACCTGAAAATAAAAAAGTAAGCACTCAGCTTTATACATTGGCACTGATTGTTCTCGCTTGTCAGCGCTCAGCTACAATGAATGAACAGGGCTCGGCACACAATTTTCTATATAGAGCAAAAAGAACGGCAATAAGAAAGTCGCGAAATTCTCAAAATCTCCCTAAATTAAAATGCGTTCATCGGCACCGATCGTTCTTTGTCTCTCGACACAGACCACACTTGCGCGCTTGAATTGCGTCTCGTCACGTTGTATCATATGTATCGTTCGCATTTCAGTGGCTCGGCGATCCAGGATGACCCCTAAATAGTAAGATCGATAAATCGAACCAAAACTGGAATTCTACTGGATTCTAATTGAAAATTATAATAATGAATGAAGAATAAATCATAATAGATGATAATAATAATTAACAATAATCATTATGAATAATAATTATTGATAATAATCATAATGGATAATAATCATGATTATTAATAATTATGATGAATAGTAATAAATCATTTATAAATAACTTTCCAGTTAAATAAATTACTACATTGTATCCTAATTATTTTTAGAGGGAAAGTAATCATGTGAAGTAGATCTTGTAATTGTTTAATGAAATATTCATTTTACAAGAACCATCAAGATAATTTAAGAGTAACAATTCACATAGTTTCAAGTAAAAGGTTGACGTCTCGATTTCGCTAAAGCAAAATCACGGATGATTGATACACAATTAATTAAATTTAATATGTCCTGCTCTATAGCTATAGTAGCTAAAGCTGACATTCGTGCATTTGGCATTGTATTACGTAAATAATTTTTAATTGCCTTCAGTTTCGAAAACGACCTTTCAGCACTTGCGACGGAAACGGGTAAAGTAAGGAGGATTCGCAAAGCAACGTAAGTGTTTGGATAAACTAACGTTAGGCAGTTTTCATGAATGTAATGCATGGTGGAATGATAAAATTGAGGTAGCCCAACAAGAGAAGAAAGAAGCGTACAAGACAAGGAAAGTAAAGATAAAAACAGAACAGAAGAAGAGAAAAAAATACAAAACGACTTTGAAGGAACCATGAAAGTATTATTTAAAGAGATGAAGGGAAGTAAAAGAACAGGGTTTGTCAGCATGAGAAACAGCAAAGGTGAAATGCTATATGATACAGATGGGATAGTAGACCCTTCGAAAGACTCTTCTAAAGAATTACTAGGAGGTGAAGATATAGGGAAACAGAACTGCGACGTAGAACATAATGCATTAGAAAACCCAATTGAAAAAGTCTGTGTCACTGAGGTTAGAGATATAATTAAGAACTTAAAAAATGTTAAGGCTGCTGACGTAGACAGTTTTAGCGCTGAAATGCTTGAATACGGTGGCGAGTACATACCTCACATATTGAGGAAATTGATGAATTTATGTTTCGAGACGAGAGAAGTCCCAGACGATTGGACAAAAGCGATTATCGTACCAATATACAAAAGAAAGGGAGATAAAAGCAACTGCAATAATTACAGAGGTATCAGTTTATTAAGTACCGTAAGTGAAATATACTCAAAAATACTTATTCATAGGGTAATGAAAATAACAGAATAGAAGATATGAGAAGTTCAAAGTGGATTTATGCCAAGAAGATCATGTACAGATCAAATATTTAGCTTAAGAAAGATCACAGAAAAAAGCTTGAGATTAGGAAAGGAAGTTTTCTGTGCATTTGTTAATCTAGAAAAAGAATTTAAAAAGGTAAATGGAAGTGAACTTTGGAAAGTCCTTAAAGAGTACGGAGTCAATGGATGGCTCCTAAAAGCAATAAAAACAATATATACAGGTAGTAACGCGAGTTTAAGTGTTCATGGGGAACTGAGTGACTGGTTCGATAATTATTCAAGCCGTGAAACAAGGATGCGTTATGTCCTCATGGCTATTTATCATATTTATGGAAAAGTGTCTAAGAATTGCCCTCTTCGACGAAGAAGATGTGGATCTCGAGACAGTGAGGGTATGTGGGTTAGCTTTCGCAGATGACAAGATTGTTATGGCAGAATCAATCGAGGAATTGCAATGAATGTTGAATTAGCTTGATACAAGCATGAAGAACATGGGCCTCAAAAATAACGTAACTGAACCAAAATCCATGGTGTTTGAAGGAAAAAGTGAGAAAACAATGTGCAAAATTGTCCTAAATGATGAGGGATTATAACAAGTTGATAAGTGCGTATATCTGGGTAGCCTGTTCACTAGCGACGGAAAAATAGATGAAGAGTTAGATAGTCGCATAAATGAGGGTAGGAAGCTTATCGGTAGAACAGGATTCATTCTCAAAAATAAAAACATATCAAAAAAAGCTCAAATGGTCATACCTAATTCTATATTTGTACCGACAGTACTATACGGTACTGCAATGTTCACGAAACGTCGGCAAGATTCCTAGTTTCGCACAGGATTGAAACCCAAAAAAGCTTCCAATTTTGAACTTATTGTAACGAATCATCGTGAAAGCATTAAATCTATTATTGCTAAACTCAATTATTCATCATATCTATATAAATTTTATCAATATTTATAAAAATATCATCGTCTTGAATTTTTCCAATCATGTGGTGAGTACAATCATTATTTGAAACTTTGATACTTTTTGCACCAAGTTTGGTGTTATTATGAGAAAAAAATTATCAAGTTTACATTATAAATATAAAGGAACTTTCGCAAGATCTTAACAAATTCGCTTAATCATTTTCAACTTTTGAAAATGGTAACTGAGTGCCAAGGTAAAATCATTACAGTTCGCTTGAAAACATTCCTTATTTTCATGTTCCTGGACTTGCTCAACAGCTTCTGCAACTTGATCACTTACAACCAGAACAATCACTTGTGTATCATCACTTTTTTTAAATATTCAAGTAATGAATAATTTTTCTCATTGTCTTCATCGCGTTCAGATTTTCGCTTGCGATATTGAGCACCTGAGAGGCGTTGCGCTTTGCGATCAGCCATCTCAAAATATGGAAACTTTTTTCTCACACGATGTGAACTTCAGAAAAATTTTGTTCTTAATGAACAAGTGCGCTTCAACTTATAAACACTTAGACTTGCAGGTCAGTTTTCTCGAACCATGGTGGGGGGATTGCTTTTCCTCTATCTTTTCGATGGTTACTTTCCACGGGGGGTCTAGCCAATTTTTGCTTCCGCAATTATGATTCGCTTGCCAACAGCCCTTATGCATAAGAAACTACTGCTTTGCTGATACTTGCACTAAGTACCACTAACTTTATTGCTTTAGCAGCATTACAGTTCAAGAGGTGGATCCACTTTATTGTCGACGCCTGCACTTGCTGAATTAGTTCTATTATCAGAGCAATATAATTAACTCATTAAATCTAGACTTCAGACTTTCCTAGTATCTAATTTGAGAAACTTTAGACTTCTTATTTTTTTGTCAATAAGTATATAAAACGTTCTTGTTAAGCTGTCGCCCCCTGCCCCTTGCAATACAATGTACTCATCTCGTTCAGATTTTAGACTCTCCTGGAATCCAATTTAACAACACTTAAAAAATTTTATTTCTGTCATTCAGTATATGAAAACTATTCTTTAAGCGGCCGCCTACTCTGCCTCCACCTGTAGCGGCCCCTGCCTCGATCTGTCACAAAGGTCACAAATATGCATCTTTCCTGGTCGCAGAGAAAAAATAACCGAAAGTTAAAATAAAGTGAGATTATTTAACTAAAATTAATCTTTAGTAATACATATACTTTTTTCTTTTGAATTTAAAAATTCATGAGACGAAACTTATTCCGGGGAATAAAATTTTTCAGTACTAATACCAGAGATGAGGTGGGATATTGATTATGCAATATAAGAAGAGACTCCGTCAAAATCGGGCTGCTAAAAGCGCCTCCTTGGCCAGTGGACCTAGTCCGCAGTTTTCGGCATTTCTCAGACGTTGCGCGTCGGTAATTGATGAAGTTAGAGAACGTTAAAAATGAGTTACCATTAACATAAATTGCTAACTGCACATTAATTTACCACCCGAATATTATATGTTTATAATATAATTATTCTTATGATTCAAAATTATTAGTAAGTAGTTGTACAATAATAATATAGTATGAAATGGGCACATGATAAAGCCAATTTATTCATTTTCAAAGTAGAAATGGCAAAAATAGTGTAAATTTCTAATGTTTTCTTAAACTTTAGGTAATATCCGAAATAATCAACATTTTGTAATGTTCTAAGGCTCATTTTAAAACTATTTTTCCACAGTTTCACAATAGATTATTAGCATAAATCTTTAAAAAATTCAATTAATTAATTTTAATTAATTAAAAAATTAAATTAAACATTTATCCATATATGACGTGCGCCGAAGAAAGGGGGCTTACTCTGGAAAGCCAGATTTTTCAGGACGAGCGGTCGAAGTCGACCCGATAGACGCGACTTTTAGGTGAGAAGGAAGACCACGAAATCTTCCCTCTCCGCTTGCCACTACATTCTCACGCATGTAGCGGCGCTGCTCACGGACGGGGTAATAGATGAGACGCGGAGATGTAGTGGTGAGTGGTGGGAGGTGTTTCACAGGATCTCGAGCTCTCGAGCGAAAGCACGATTTCTCGGGTACCTATCAACTCAATTATTAGCAATAATAACGCTCGGAAATTTTTTTCGATGGTTTCATTTGAAAGAGCAACTCAAAAACTATCGAAAGGTGTAAAAACCTCGATTTCGATTTTTTCAGAGTAAGCCACCTTTTTTCGGCGCACGTCACATATAATTTTAAAAAAAGTTAAACAACCACAGCAGGGTACCACTAAGAGCAACTGCCATCTAAAAAGAAAATGTCAATAGCCCCCAGTAGAACCGCGTTAAAATACACCTATGGCCACGTCTCACATCCGTGAGATGGGTGGTCACAGGGCACGACGAAATCAGAACGACAGGCCGGCGAAACCCTCGTGTGTCTTGAGGACACGGAGCGACCCAAGGATGACAGCTTTCTGGATCCATCTCGCAAGTGCCTTGGCATATTTTTGGCACGCGGGTATGGCTTTAAGGTTACGAACCAGTGAAAATTTAGCACCTCCGAGAGCACCTATCACAAGGATAATTACTCGTACCGAATATTTTGGGTACAGTCGTTGCAGCTCTCTTTTAAGGTCTTGATACCTCTCCTCTTTTTCTTTCTCCTTTGCAGTGATGGTGTATTCGGACGGAGCCGAGAATTCGATCACGAATATCGTTCGTGACAATTGACTCTATATATCCCTTGGAGCGTTCGGCAGGGCAGGGTCGCGACCAACACCGTAAGAGCGACAAGAGTGGTAATAAAGTACTCTTAGGGCCGCATTATGTCTATAGATATACGTTGTTCCTGCGTGGGTCGGACAACCCGATAGTATGTGTTCTAGGTACTCGGCGTGTGCATGACACGCTCTGCACCTATCACTGGGAACTTCTTGACATAAAATGCGGGCGCGGTAAGCTAAGGTGGAGATTACACCGTCCTGGCATGCGAAAATAAAGCCCTCTGTACCTGAATTGAGCCCTGATGATTTGAGGAAAGCAAAAGTTTGTTCCTTTGACAAGGACTGTTTTTCTACATTTCTGTGAAAGTTTCCGTGCATATGCTTGTCGAGTAGCTCTTGGTGAAATTTTCTAACCTCTGCTTTCTTTACTTCGGCTTTTAGACGTGAGGCATCTAGATGGAGTAATGTACTTTCCTCACTTCTGATGTTGAAATTCAGGCCAAGGGCCTCGGCAGCTTGCTCCGCGGCTTTGTAAAGGAATGCTCCTTCGCCAATCATCTCGTGGTTTCTAACCATCTTTAGGAGAGGATCTCTATCATTCGCAACGATGTAAGCTGTACTTAAAACAATTTGGTTATGAAGACATTGGAGATTCAGAAGTCCGCGTCCGCCTTGACGGCGTGAAATGTATAATCGCGGAACTGACGAATTGATATGCAAGCTTTTATGCATATGCATGATCTTACGCGTGGTGACATCAAGGGCCTTAAGCTTGTTCTTCGTACATTGAACCACCCCAAACGAGTAGAGTAGAACCTGGACGGCAAGCATGTTAGTCGCAGATACCTTGTTCAACGCCGACAGACTGGAAGACCAAATCTGTCGAAGAAGATGCTTGTATCTGCTTCGGAGAGACTCCTTCACTGATGTTACGTCCTGAATGTGGCTTTGAGGCACGCCCAGGTATGTATAGGTTTCACCAGTGTTAAGATGTCTAATAACACTTATATCCACAAGCTCAGGGTCCTTGGGAACGCCAGTAATCTTTCCTTTCTTCAAATGAATTTTGGCACACTTGTCCAAACCAAAGTCCATCATATATCTCCTGTGTAGTTCTTGACGATATTTATAGCAGTTTGAGATTTGCTTTTACCAGCGGCATAGATCTTCAGGTCATCCATATAAAATACATGAGTGACCTTATGCTCACGCTGATTAGTGTCGCCACAGAGGTATCCAGGAGATTTTCGTAGTGCGACAGATAGAGGCAGAAGTGTGATGCAAAAAAGCAAATGGCTCATACTATCCCCTTGAAAGACGCCCCTGTGGAAGGTGACCTTGTTCGTCGTCAGACGATGATTCCTAGATGAGATGGTAAATCTAGTTTTCCAAAGAGGCATCAGTCTCTCTATGCATCTCACTATGTGTGGATGTACCTTCAAGCTTTCCAACAGACAGATGATAAGTCTATGAGAAGTTGAATCGAAAGCTTTCCGGTAGTCAATCCAGGCCATTGACAGGACGCGCTGATGGGCGGCAGCGTCTTTACAGACACAACTGTCAATTAGCAGGTTCTCTCGACAGCCTGCTACACCTTTTTTTCGAGCCTCGTTGTTCGTACATCTCTCGCCATACAGGCTCAATTCGTCGAACGATCCTGTTGTTTAGGACAGTTGTAAACATCTTATACAGTGTGTTTAAACAAGTTATTGGCCTGTAATTCTCTGGTCTGGACAATTTGCCTTTTTTCGGTAGGAGTATAGTGCGTCCTAACACCAGCCACTGCGGAATGGGCGTCCAGCACCGGAAAAGTTCTTCGTGCCTCTAAGTGCTTTTTTCACCTCTTCGGCAGTGACTGATGGGGACTCCTCCTCAGATTTTATGAGGCTGTCGCAAAACTCCTTGAAGCGAATGATATTGTCAGTATCTTCCTTCAACTCTAGTGTTTTCGGGACCTTGTACACCTCTCTCCAAAAAGTCTCTACCTCCTTGGGCTTGGGTGGATTTTTTACAAAAACAGGGGGATCACTGAAGAGGCGCGATGGGTCAGCGAGAAACTGTTGATTCTCTCTGATCCATCTCTCCCTCTTCTGTATCCTCCTCCTTGCGTCAGATAACAGCCTTATTTTGTCAACAATATGCTGCTTGATTGTCAGCAGCTTTGACTTGTTTAGTGTGTGATTCAAGGTCCTTAGTTCTTGGGCGAACTTTCGAACCCTTTCCGTGAACGGTCTACCAGATGTTATGTAGTCAATCACACATTGAACACGGGACGCATTCTGTCTTGCCCATCCAATTTTCTTGTTCAGTTGATGCAAGCGTCTTCTGGTCTTCTGATCCATCGTCGGTTTCAGCCTTCGATTTGAATCAGCCAAAGCTCTCGCAGCACCATAAACTGAGCAATTGATGGTCCAGAGCTCGGACTCTTGCGAGATATCTCCACGAAGGGAGGCATCCATTTCAGCCAGATCTTGGGGCTTAAGAGGAATTCGCATGTTGATGTTCCTCCTTGTACTGAAATTGCGATCATCTTCCAGAAGTTGCCTGCTTTCTGCGGTTGGTCTTAATGTCGTTTCATCTCCGTCTGCAGCTTGTTCAAGCAGCGGTTGAGGAAGCGCTCCGCGTACATATCCATTTTTCCGGAGGTAGTCGGCTTGATTTCGCGAAGACTGATGCGAAACGTATTGAAGCTCTGGGTGTTTCTGGCACCACAGAGTATGCATACGCGCCATAAAGCCTCCGCGAACAGGGATAATACTGGCATCGTAGCAGTCTAGCACGTCATTCTTAAGTTGATCCGTCCACTGAATGTGGGCGTTTCGCCGGTTCGTCGTCGTGTTCCCATCTAAATTATTTTCAGCACCCCGAACTCTAGGATGATCGGCATTGTTTCCCGATCCATTATCGGGTGCTCTGCGCGTTCGATCGTTTTGAACCGCATCTACAAGATTTTGGTGGTTTGTTGGTTTCATTGTTGTTCTCACGAGCAGCTAGGGAAAGGGTTTGTCAATTCTTGTAGAGCCCCGCGTGCAAGGATAAGGCTGATACTCTGAGACGTCACCCGGTATCCCAGAGTCACCGTTAAAGACACCTCACCCAGGTGCCATGCAGCTTTCGGCACGGTTCTCACACCTTCGCTTAGGGGTTATTCCTTCGGGACCATCCCTGGAAAATTGTCCGCGACTGCTTATTAATTATTGTAACCATATTCAGCAGAAACCCTTGGTATCCGCAACCCGAGGACGCGTCCGGTGGCTTTGTCATAAGCCCTTCGGTTCTATTCCAAGGAAATTTAAACCGAAACCGAAGCCGAATATATATATATATATATATATATATATATTTATTTAGGGACAATTTTTCAGAAACTTCACGGTTATATAATTCACATATTTACAAAAATATTTTTCTTATCACAAAGAATATTGAAATTCTTTCAACATTTTTTCACATTTATTCTCATAAGCTGTTGCGATACTGTGGAAATATCTTGTTTAAATGAACCTAAGAACATTACAAAATGTTAGTGATTTCGGATATTACCTAAAAAATTCAAGAAAACAGTAGAAATTTACACTTTTTTTCAATATCTAGTGAAAAAATAGACAAATTGGCTTCATCCTGGGCTCATTTTATAAATAATTTTGAGAGCATTCAACTCTTTGGAAAGGAAAATTTCTGCCTGTGACATGACTAAAATTAAGAGAACTTAATTAATCATTGCAAAAAAGGTGCGAACTTAATCTTTTGACCGGTAGTGTATATTATTAATTACAATACCTTAAATTTTGTTTTAAAATACTAACAATCAGTAAATATAATATGTATATCTATATCAGTTACAGATTGTACTAATAAATACAATCTGTAGCTGATGTACATCATGTATATTTTTACTAATTGAGTATTTCAAAACAAAATATAAGGTATCATACATATATTTGGAAAAAATTTCAATAATACTTTCAAGAACTTCAATGTTTATTAGTAGTGGTATTATTTACAAGACAAAATGATGATTTTATAAAAATGCTTGAACATTTCAAAAAGGTGACCACCTTTTTATTCATAGCTTGTTACAATATTTTTTTTATTGTAAAATTTAAATGAATGGTGGCTCCCTTGCCTTGAAATTAGCATCACATAGTTTAAATAATATATCTACAATGTACAAAAAAATACTGCAATAAATTATACAATTATTCAAATAAAATAGAAGAAAACAGTTATATAAGTGCTGAATATTTGAATGTAACATACGCGACTGCGAATTCCCAAATATTAAACTGCAAACGGTTCTGCAACTAATATGACCCAGATATTTAAGGCACCCGCTGCCAGGCCACCCACATTCATTTAAGGCCTTTTAAAGTTTAAACCCCTCAATCAAATGCGGGGAAAACCTGTACGTCATTGTTCTAGAATCTAGTACGAACGACCTATATCTTTGCCTATAGTTCGTATACCTGGTTACACCTAATCAACTTAAGGATTACAGTTAAAACTTTCAAATCTGTCAAATATAAAAGTTTCGAAAAGCTTTTCAAGTTTAAAATATTTAATTAATTGACAATTTCCGCATTCAGGTGTGTATTCTTTGGAGGCGGGCGATTTAGTTTGGTTTCTATCCAAAGACAAAAGCACAGCCAAGGGTGATTAATCAATTCATGAACTATTCAATTAATTAATTTATAGACGTGTAAGCCGTCGCGCGATGCCGCCGGCGAACTTGCTTCAAAATCGCGACGAAAAAGAATGTCGAAGTATCCGAAGAATATAAATCATATACAGGATATCAGATGTAATTGTGATAACCAAATTATATTAACAAAATGTCAACATATTGAAAATTTGGCTTGCAAAGTATATTCGTATGTTGGCATTGCATGACTTTATCGAGAGGATCATGTTTCATCATGAAATTTTCTTGAATGTTATAGTTTGTTTATTTTATCAACAAATTTTATAAACAAATTCACAGTTTCGTCACTTACAGGCAGAAGGTAATTGTTTTTTTTTTTCTAATCGTCTTCAAATTCCATAAGTGGTGATGTTTAGTGACGAAGACTTGTCAATCGATATTATTTGGTTATGTCATAAACAAATTTAATAAACAAATGCACAGTATGACCATTTATAATTAGAAAGTAACCGTTTCTTATTATTTCCTCCACTTTGAAGACACTTTAAAGGAGATTCGAAAGAAAAAGATCACTTCCTATCTATAAATGGTCAAACCATGCATTTGTTTCTTAAATTTGTTTGTGATATAAACAAATAATATGGATTGACAACTCCTTGTCAGTAAATATCACCGCTAATGTAATTTTAAGACGATTACAAAGAAAAACGATCACTTTCTATCTATAGATGCCAAAACTGTGCATTTGCTTAGAAAATTTGATTATAACATAAAAAAAAAATATCGAGTGACAATTCTTCATCAATAAACATCACCACTTTTGTAAATTCAATACGAGTAGAAAGAAAAACGATCACTTTCTATCTATAAATGGTCAAACAATGCGTTTGTTTATAAAAATTTTTTGTAACAATAACATACAGTATCAATTTACAATTCTTCGTCAATAAACATCACCTCCTGTGTATTTTGAAGACGATTAGAAAATAAAACTATTACTTCCTGTCTATAAACGAGCAAACAATGCATTTGTTTATACACTTTATTTATAAAATAAACAAGTAATATCGAATGACCAATCTCAATCACTAAATATTACCACTCACATAATCTGACAGTAATGAGAAAGAAAACGATTCCTTTCTGCCAAAAACTGCCTAAGCATTGCATTTGTTTACATAATATGTTTATAAAGTAAACAAATTATACCATCAAACCAATTTTCATGACCAAACATGATCCTGCTGATACAATCAAGCAATGTCACCTTACAATGGGATCAATTGCGTCACTGATTTGAAGATAGAATATAATAATTAAGAAATATCCCCGGACATCGAATGTAATTGTTATAACCAAATTATATTAACAAAATGTTAACATATTGCAAATTTTGCTTGCAAAGTATATTCGTAAGTTGGCATTGCTTGACTTTATCGAGAGGATCATGTTTCATCATGAAAATTGTTGTTTCCCCTTGCTTGAGGCCCCCTTTGTTTATTTATACAAAAAATATAAAATGACAAAAATTAAAAAATCTAACCCATGGACGCTCTTCTGCAAAAAACTGAAAATCGGTGAAGAGTTGCAGGCTGTACGTAATTTTGAATAGTAAATTCCCGATTCAGCCCAGTGTGCTCCGCCGAGAAGCATTACTCCGATGTGCAATTATCTGATCTCCTCGAATCTGCTCTTGTCTTTCCATAAAGACCAAAGTAAATCACCCGCCGACAATGAATACTGTTACAATCTATAAAATTGCGCAAAACATGAATCGATGACATTTTTATTAGCTGATAAAATTTGAAAATGATATAATTGAAAAAAAATTTTTAAAAAGGATTAGGAAAGTCGGTCAATATTCTCAGTATTGAAGGTAATCTTAAATAAAATGCAAAATGACCATATTAAAATTCAATTTCTGCATATTTTAACAATTATCAATTTCGTTCAAGCGGCTCGAATCGTGTCAGGATGCAACAATGGAAAGGGCGAATGAGTTACGACCTACCGCCTGGGTTCAGCATCCTCGAAAACCTTCACGGTGAATTAGGATAAATTCTCTTTGAGAGCGGAGCGCCTGTTTTCGGTTCAACGGGGTTACTTTCCCGGTGGCGGATTGCTCGTTTACAGGCGCAGAAATGAACCACATTTTCGATTAATTGAAAAAAAAAACAAGACCATTTTCAAAAAACAGAGGTTGAGAGGTTGGGCATTATACCCTTGAGATTATGTGGTTAAAATATTACATCGAACAATTTATCTGTGTAGGAGGAAAATGGGCGTGAGTAAGAAAAAGGCTAAAAATCGAACGGGAGGAAACGCCTAAACCCTCCTCCTGCGTCACAAATCAGAAAACCTGTTAAGTCTGCCCCCCCCTCCACCGGTAGTGTAAAGTAGTTTTTGCAACACCCACCTCTAAAGTTGACGTTTGCATGCATGTAGATGGTGCAAAATTATCAATCTCAGGTCTGACTGTTTCAAAGGATAGTTCGCCGAAAGCTGCATGGGCTCTCTATTAAAGCGTTCCAAATATTTTCTACGCCACAGGCGTAAACTTGAAAAGTCTTGCAAGGGGCCGTCCCTCCGTGCTCGAGATGCGCTAACGGCTAAATCCTTGCAAGGTACCGATGTGTTTAAGCCTTCGGCGTAGTAAAAGTTTTGGATGGTTTACAGAGAGCTCAATGCCGCTTCCGAAGAACTAGCCTTTGTAACAATCATAAGAATCCATTACAGTTTAACAACAAAATAAATAAACTTTAATAATAAACAACGAATAAGTAATAGAAACGTTAAAATAAAGTCATTATATTTTTTACGAAAATTATTCAGCTCTATTACAAATCTCTGAGACCATTATAAACCGGAAAGGAGACTCACTTAATTATTGTTTACAGTATAAAAAATTATTATTTCATCTAAAAGTAGCTGATGCCAATTTCTTAAATAAGCTTTACATTATATTGATGTGATAATTACCACATGATTTTATTTAAAATCGCTAAAGATCTAGCACGTCAAAGCATGGTCATTAAAAAATGTGCATTAACTACTTATTTAACTTGTTAAATATAAACATTTGAATACCACTTTCTTTATTGAAATCAAAGTAGACACAACAAGGAGTATCTTTTATCCCTTTAAATTTTTTGATAAAATTACTTGTACTACAGAAAACCCACTTTCTATTCTAACTCTGAATTTTTTATTTCTTTAATTGATGTTTTCTCAAAATTGATCACTTTTATCAAAAACTTTCACATTACAAAAATATATTCTCCTTAGAGTTGTTCAACTTTTTTTAAAAAAACTTTTTGCTGGAGAATCAATATTTTAACAAAAATAAGCACAATTTTATTTTTCCGAATTTATTGCCGCAATTGTTAATTTTGTGTATAAACGTTCGACTAAACTAAAAAATTTATCATGAATTGTGACAACAAAACTTTTCTACACTCAACCCTTTTGAAATCGCAATTATTTTAAGCACATTTTGATCGCTTGAAAAATCACAAATTTCACATTGTCGCTGACATCACATTTTTCGAAATTCAACCATTTCAATTTTAATTTCAAAATGAAAAATTAGCGCTCGACATGAAAACTTCGAACTCTAAACGTATAAGAATTCAAAATTTAAAAAAGTTACTTAATGAGGTTCATTATGCAAAACTAATCGTAGGTGGCAGCACCGAGCCGAGTACTAGACCCTCTGTCAATGAGAGACAAAAAAAATACAGTGCTTAGGGTACGGTTGCTTATAATTAAATACATAAGGGTAAATAATCCTTAAATATGTGTTTAGTGCTTATATGCGAAGGTAATTTATACTTTTAGTGAAAATTATACATACAATGGGATATATGGTGAACTATAGTAAACCTAACCTCACTTTGCATGTGACAGTCAGAAAAGGATTTATCAACCTTTTACGAATGCTATGTGATAAATATTGATAAGAAAGTTTGAAAAATATATTTTGTTATCTTTACAAGGTATAAATGGCACTTTATACTTATTAACAAAATTTCTTTTCTTAAAATTCGTATCTCATCGACAGAGGGTCTAGTACTCGGCTCGGTGCTGCCACCTGAGATTAGTTTTGCATAATGAACCTCATTACTGAGCTTGTTCTTTTTTGATCTATTTTGATTTTTACCAACACAATTTGTAAATTTTAAATCGTTTAATTTGTAAAATTTCATTTAGAACTATTATTCATTCTTGAAATCTTTCAATCATATATATTTTAATTTTAAATTATTCATTTTTTTACATCTTCAACTAAAATTTGAACAATTTCAATATATTACATTGAAAATTGAAAGTCAACAATAAGAATATAAAACACGATCGTTATGATTGCAATTTTTGAAATTGCACAATTTCAAGACTTAATTTGAAATTGCACAATTTTAAGACTTAATTTGAAATTGCACAATTATAAGACTTAATTTGAAATTGCACAATTTTAAGACTTAATTTGAAATTGCACAATTTTAAGACTTAATTTGAAATTGCACAATTTTAAGACTTAATTTGAAATTGTTTTTTATTTCAAGTTTGAAAGGTTCAATATTTTTCAACATTTTTAAATTTTTAAAAATTATTTTTCAATGCCTGAATTTGATAAAGTATTGTCATCGTTTTTCATCATTTTGAATTCATTCTGGAAGCATGTAATTCACAATTGTTTAATTGCAAAACCTTTAAACTCAAAATTGTGCAACAATCAAGTATTTCGATTTCATATTCTACAATTTCGAAGAATTTAAAGAACAAGACAATTTTGTTCTTTAGAAATTGAAACACATTGAAACCATACAATTTAGAGTATTTAAATCTGAAATTACACGATTCAAAAGTGACAAGAATTGTAACCAACAAACAATGTACAATATTCTTACCTAAATAAACATTTTTTTTCAACATGAAACTTTCCTTTTTTTGAAGATTCAACAATGAGGTTTTTAATGTCTGAGTTTTAAACTCCAACATTATGAAAATAAAAATTGGAAACCTCCAAACATGAAGAAATTTCATTCTACATATTTTTGTATTTAAGATTTTGAAGCAAAAATTGAAAGCCAAAAATTAACCTGCTTTCGAATTGCGCATTCAAAACTATAACTGTAAATTTAAATCATAGAAACATTTAAAAGATAGTATCATAGTGTAATTGTATCATATCATGTAGTATCAAGTGACATTTGAGGCGACTGGATCTATGTTTTTATGAAACAATGTGATTTCAGTTCAAAGAAAACTCACTGTATTTTCAGTATTTTCGCCATTGAAAACTAAAGGATTTTTAATATTGTGAACCTTCAAAGTTTAATCATTCTAGAAACGTTGCAAGTTATGGTCTCGAATTGGAGGTTTTAAAAGAAAATAAATTCAAACTTGAAGCATTAAAATTGAACAATTCCAATCTTTATTTAGAATTAAAGTATTCTTGAATCAGGAACTTACTGAAAGTAAGTCACTAAAAATTATTCATTTTCAAATTTTACTTTACGTTTTTTAAAATTCACTTATTTACAGCCTGTGTCAGAAGAAAGGAACCGTGATTTTTTGAAAAGTAAAAAATATATTCTTGTCCACTTTTCGCGACTTGATTGTCCCACCAGAGAGCTACTACGCCAGTGTTTATTTATTTAATTATCGCTAAAAACCTCGTGGTTAACGTAACTGAACCAAAATGAGCGAAAAGCATGTAAAGCGTGACAAAGCGGTATTTTAATTTTCGCACTGAAAAGGGCCAAATTATCATACTTCGCGGCTGCAAAAGTGTTAATGATTTTCTCAATCGGGACTTGAAGCGAGCGACCACGAGCAAAGAGGAAAAGGCGATTTTCCAGCTGTTCGAGCAGATTCCTTCTCTGCGACTGCGCCATATCCGCACTCTTCTCGCTAGGGTAGCGTTCAGGTTTCTCACCGAGTGCACTCGTCCGGTGAACCTGTAAAAGGAGCGTGGTTTACGAAAGTGATGTTACGTCCTGGTCCGCTGGATCCGCAAGGAAGGTTACAACCCAACGATGATTGGTTGCATCTTCTCAGGTGGTTCGCTGCTGACTTCTGTCGATGGAAATCGACTACCACGAAAACTAACACATAGTTTAAAATTAGAATAAAGTGAACACACTGAGTTTGGGAACAATTGTTATTTATTCACTT
The DNA here is from genome assembly GCA_932178445.1 of Andricus quercusramuli. Classification (NCBI taxonomy): domain Eukaryota; kingdom Metazoa; phylum Arthropoda; class Insecta; order Hymenoptera; family Cynipidae; genus Andricus; species Andricus quercusramuli. The sequence goes on from CAKNXH010063783.1 coordinate 60,189, forward strand.
TTAATATTAACACTAATCACAAAGCACAATAATCCATGTAATGGAACACATAATATTTAATTTAAGCGAAGTAATGATTATTAATCTAATTGGAGAGATATTATAGATTTAAAACAATAAGCTATATTAATTATAGTGCAAATTATCGCGGCGTTTCGCGGAGCTTGACAACTATTAGAAATATTTTCTAAGTCCCATTTAGAAAATATTCCAAAACTAAATAACGAGAGTCGCAGGTTCAAAGTTAAAAGGCGCGCGCCGAGATACAATATTCTGACGTTTCTAAGCTCTGCATCTTTATTTAAAAGCTCGTTTTGGGCAGAGTTTATCCCTACTTTTAGCGTTTAGCCAATGGGAATGCTGACGTCACTTAATTTTAGAGTCAAATAACCAATCATAAATGAGGTCACTTTACTCCTCCTACAATTTTAGGCAATTAAAGTGAGTGACAGTTCAAGGACTTGGGTCCAAAGTTCGACTTTTTCACAGGATAACCGTCAATCACTTTGAGTGACGGTTTCCTGTTTAAAAG